>JADDOH010009620.1:0-126416 GCA_016648135.1 Agrypnia vestita | reverse complement strand
TGTCGGTACCAGAACTCCATTATGTACCGCCAGTTTTGCCTCGGTAGACATATTTTTATTAGAAATTATTGCATTCAAAGCACCGTTCACCCTCTTCCCGGCAGTCACTCTCCTCTCTATATCTTTCTCACCATTCCCTCTTCTATCGAACATACTTCCCAAGTACACAAACTCATCTACTTGTTCCAAACATTCATTGCCTACTAGTATTTCACACGTTGTCTTACTTTCCTCCTTCTCGAATACCATTACTTTTGACTTCTTTACATTCATAATAAGGGCACTTTCCTTGCATACATCATACATCCTGCTAACTAGACTTTGTAGGTCTTGTTCGCTATTTGCCATTAATACCGCATCATCCGCGTACAGTAAACAGCATACAATCAAATCACTCATTTTCGCTCCTATATTCATACATTCCAGTTCTTTCACACAATTATCCATATACAAGTTGAACAGCCATGGAGACATTACACAACCCTATTTGACACCTTTTGTTATATCAAACCACGGTGTGAAAGATCCATTGATTCTTACACACGCAGTACTCCCCTCGTAAAGGGATGCAACTGCGTCTATAAGTTTACTGTTCACCTTGTAATCAGAGAGTACCTTCGATAACCTTCCTCTAATAACCCTATCATAAGCTTTTTGCAGATCTACAAATGCACAGAAAAGTTTTTGGTTTTTCGCTAAAAACTTTTCCGTCAACACTCGTAGAGAGAATATCTGATCCATGCATCCTCTTCCACCCACAATGGCTCCTTGCACGTCCCATACCTTTTCTTTCGTCATCGACCTTACTCTTTCTATCAAAATTCTTCCATAAAGTTTGCCGACCGAGCTTAAAAGGCTGATTGCCCTGTAGTTCCAGCATTCCAATCTCGACCCTTTACCTTTGTAGAGAGGCATGATAACTGCTCTCCTCCAATCCAAAGGGGTGTGGCTCTCCTTCAAACATTTATTAAATAGAGTATGAAGCCACGAAATCACTGATGGGCCACCAGCCTTGATATATTCGGCAGCAACGTTATCATACCCCACAGCCTTACCATTCTTCATATGATTTATTGCACACTTTATTTCTTCCACACTTATTTCGCTGACTTCATTCTCGTCATTCATACTTCTCTCCGTGAGAATATCGACGGATTCCTCTATTACAGCCTCCTCACTCTCATACGTTTCCTGGAAATAGTTCATCCACCTATCTTTTATTCTATCTTCATCCATTAACATTTCTCCATTCGCTGACTTAATAGCTTTCATACTATTGCTTTCCGTCCCACATCGAGATTTTTTCACCTCCTTCCAGAAAAATTTGATGTTTTCCCCAAAATTCTTAGACATTTTCAAACCTTCCTCTCTTTTCAGCCGCTCTTTCCTTTCTTTCACACCTGCTTTCACTCTTTTTTTACACGCAGTGTATACATCTTTTGCCCCCGCGTATTCATCTCCACTCACTGTCAGAAGATGGAGCCACGCTTTTCTTTTTTCTTTCACTAATTCCTTTATGTCATCATCCCACCATGCATCCCCTTTCTTCCTTCCCTGCTTAGCTGTTCCACAGACTTCCTTCGCTGACTCGCAAAGGGTATTTTTTAAGTAATCCCATGCATCATCTATCCTAAGATCACTCACCCTCCTTACACTCAGCTTTTCAACAATTTTCCTTTCAAACTTCTCCCTTAAATCGTCCTTTTGTAGATTCTCTTTTTTGATTCTAGACGGAGCCGGTACAGTTCTTTTCCTGGACCGCCAGCCTTGAAACAAGTTTATTCTTGAGACTACAAGAAAATGGTCAGTTTCCATCTCGGCACCCCGAAATACCCGAGTATCAACCGTAGCGGCTCTTAGTCTAGAATCAACCACAACAAAATCAATTATCGATCTTTCATTCCCTCTCTCCCATGTGTATTGATGGATTCTTTTGTGATCAAAAAAGGTATTTGAAACAAAAAGATTCCATTCCAAGCATACCTCAAGCAAACTTTTACCATTCTCATTCATCCTCTTGTCACCATACACACCAAGGGCAGTCTCGAAGCCATCTCTTCGTGTTCCCACCCAGCCATTCAGATCACCTGCGAAGATAATTCTTTCATTGCTTCGTTTCACGTTCATTACATCCCTAACATTCGTCCAAAATTCATTTTTCACTTCGTCCTTTTCAGAATTAACCGGGGCATAGCCTATAACTAGAAACACCCCCGTGACTCCAATTTTGAACCGGATCCACATTAGTCTGGCACTGACAAATTCATATTCTCTCATACATTCCACCATCCTTCTCGAGAGCAGCGCTGCAACACCCTGGCACGCTCGGTCCGCCTCCGGCACTCCGGACCAAAGCACCATCATGTCGTTGTGCTCTAACTCTCCACAGCCTTTCTTCATACTTTCGCTTATACATAAAATGTCTAGGTTTTTGTCATTCATACTATCACACAGTTCATTCATCTTCCTATCCATTCCTCCCCTAATATTCCACACTCCCACTCTGCACTCTATCCTCCTCTTTGCGCAATCTCCCCGGGTAATGCGGCATGGCTGATTGCGAGTCTCGCCGATTTGGAGAACAATCGAAATTAAATATTTATCTGTCAGAATATTATGAAATATTAAAATCTGAATAGTATCTTTCTTACTGTGATAGGGATATTACGAGATATATCTCTTATTTCGGTTTCTTTTCAAAATATATGCTTAGAAAAAAAAATCATGCTTCTTGTTGTCACTGCACGCCCCTGCCATTGAAACAGTACAAGCTATTTACTTAATATTACTTAGTACTGCCTACGGGTAGGTCTCATTAAGACGATTTCAACGATATTCACTTGACGCGGCAGAAAGTGCCAAATTAAATAGCACTAGGCCTTGAAAAAATGTCCCGCGAACTACAACCCCTAGTTTCGCCACGCATATGCCACCCTTGCATTCTGGCCAGATTCCCTAAATGAGAACACCGTCTTAGTCGGTGTATAAATATGCACACTAGGGGATTACTTTGAAGCTGATAGAAGTTACTAGTACACCCTTATCTTACTCTTCGGGTACCTGGGTACCCATTTTTGATTTCAAGTTTAATCATTTTATTCATAAACGTCATCATCCGTTTGGATCTCCATTATTTAAATTATAGGGGGGAAAATAAAGGGAAGACGGACATTGCCATGTGAAGTGGTGACATTCTAAGAAGCTACTTAACCACTGTCTAAATATCAATTTGTGAGATAGGTACAAAAATAATGTGGGAATGTCCAACCAGGTCGAGTTCCCAGCTACTTTGGGTAACTACTAGTGTGAGAAATTCCGGGTAGTGACATAAAAGACACAGTTCCACGCTTATATTTTTAAAGGTGGATTCTTGGAAATATATATTGTATATAAAATTAGTAAAACTTAATAATCCAAACCAAGTAATAACAGAAATGCTTAAAAACCATCCTTAAATTACATTGTTGACAACAAAAAACAAAGATTATTTTTAGCGTGAATAAAATTTTCCTGTAACATTGTCTTTCAGTGTTTATCGGAATTCGCAATCAGTGTAAAAATTGCAACACCGAGTCATGCCATCATTTATTGAAAGCGCCACAAATGTAATATTCGCTAAAGCTCCTACGCAGCCGGGCGCTTCCGGCTTCCGCAGCAGCAGACATATTTTGTACCAGCAGCTGTGAGCTTATTTTTAAAATTCCCTTACTTTGTTATTCACCCAAAAAGGCTGACTTTTATGTTGGTAAACAAAGGCTGTATTCTGAGGGGAGGCGCGTGCGGTACTGCGCCACGCGGGACCCTCCAAGGACATATTCATTTTATTATCATAATATGATTAATGAAAAAACATCATGCACATTTATTTTGAAATAAATATGCGAACGCGGTAAAGGTATTCTAACTATTTTCAAACTATTCTAAATTATTATTATATGAAAATAAGAATGACTTGTTAGTCTCGAACCATCAACCACTGGATCACTAGGCGAGAGTCTTAACCCCTAGACGGTCTAGAGGTCTAGACCAACAAGCTACTCAAACTATGTAATAATTTTTATTTTTTACATAGCTTCTATCTACTGTTATTTTTATTTTCGCCCAATCCACGTAAAAAAATATATATTCGAATGTAGTCAATTTAATATTCTACCCATCAATAAGAGATTCTGATACTCTCGAATCTCGAGTATTAAAATTTAAAAATATAATTAAACTCAAGCATAGGTAACATAGTTTATTTTTTCCAACCATTTAATCAAATCGTCAAGATATTGAAATATATAGTGAAACAAATCAAACTGAAGGTGTATTATTACGTGAGGTAAAAAGAAATTTTCTGTGTATAAGTTTTCAAGTATAAGTGAGTAAACAAATATACCTGCCCGGTCTCTGAGATCCCAAACAATATTTCACACAAAGGTCTATAACACCAACATAGGTTATTTCTCTCCCCTACCTAGAATGTTAAATCAGTACAACGAGGTAACGTCATGTAACCCCAACATTGATATATTTCACATGACACAACCTCAGTTTAAGAGAGAAATTATATCGCTCCTGACCGAAAATAGTTTGAGCGTGTAAGACGGACTCTTCGGAAATCAACCTAAACAAAAATTTTATAGCCACAAAGCGCGGGTGCACATTTTCAGACTTAGTTGACCTGGGAGCCTACATGCTTATTATGTTGTGCGGAGAATGTGAACTTCATTCATCTTATAATCACTCACTGTAGTATACTTATATTGTATAATGTATTAATGTTTTATTTCAATGTATCATCGTAAACCGTAACTGTACTAATCACCTTGTCCTAAATGACTATCCATTAGGGTCATTCTGACCTGTCGATAGTCTTTAAATTAAAGAATTAAAAATTAATAAAAAAATAGTCTAATAAGTTTACGTCAATGACTTACTTCTCTCGTTGCCTATTATATTGATAAATTCCTGTGAAACTTCATCAAACTGCTGGATCCAAGTCGCTCCTAACTAACTAACTAATGTAATAATTGTTAACTAACGAATAGGAAACTGGTCAATTCCGTAACAGTACGAACAGTGTTTGGTGGTCAGGTGACTTAAATTTTCGGGAATATCACATAAGCTTCTTAAATAACTGCAAAATGACTTTGTGGTAACATATGAAATTATTTATAATCAAAAAATATATGTATACGGGAGTTGAATAATTAACGAAAACCTAATGTAAAAACAAATTAAAAACCTATATAACTGTTTGCTAAAAAGATTTGATTACTTGTAATATTAATCTTGCTATTTCCGTCTTATATTTTCTAATTTATCTGATTATTAATGTATATTATAGATATCTCACAGAGATGAAACTGTATTTCTTATGGGAAAGTAGGTATAGAAGTCATTTGGGTGTAGATAGGACTTATGACTTATCTTAATGGTTGGCTTAAGTGATCACTTTACACAATATAACATTCGCCATTTCCACCCATGATAGAATATACCATGCTTATTCATTTTTTGGAAGTTGTATATATGTTCAAATTGCGTGGAGAGCTTTCACATATGAGTTGTAATTGCCTTTCCATGCGGCCTGTACAAAGCCATTTTCATTCCCCTAAATCCCCACAGATGTCGCTAATGAGAAAATCTACAATTTATTTTACGGAATTTGAGAGCAAAAAAAAAAAAATATCTGATTATAATTAAATATTTTTTCTCATTATTATTAAGCATAGTCTTACGACTCTCTCTTCTGCTAGTTTTCCTTATCCTATTTTTATTTTGGCGATAATTTTTATACAAATCTACGTATATGAGCTATTAAAAAAAATGTATAAAAATGTACACAGCCACTTAA
This sequence comes from Agrypnia vestita, assembly GCA_016648135.1. Taxonomy (NCBI): domain Eukaryota; kingdom Metazoa; phylum Arthropoda; class Insecta; order Trichoptera; family Phryganeidae; genus Agrypnia; species Agrypnia vestita. Next base: position 120,574 of record JADDOH010009620.1, on the reverse strand, counting down.
GTTCTTATTGAAAAATCTCTTTTATAAAGTTCATATAAAAAGATATTGCTTCTGTACTACTTCTGTATTTCATTTAATTTTTATTTCCTCCTGTTGATGTGAAAAATCGCATATTTTTAAAATATTTTCAGACTAACGTTTGTTATAAATGGGTTGTTACATAAAGCGTTCGAAGACACCCCGAATTACAAACGATTCTAATGTAGGTATAAGGCATACGCCTAGAGAATTGTAGCCTTTGTCATTCGTTCCAAGAATCCATATACCCGTCATCTATTTAGTCTCAGATCCTCGAGAAAGCTGTTAATAGTTTTGACTGGCAGTGGTCACCTCCGACCTCCACCACATATAGTTTATATATGTGGGGTATGAAAGCAAAGGCAGTAATATCCAAAAAAATTGATTGCAGACATCAAGGATTTTTAATTTAGAATGTACTGAATCCGAAATTTTATAGGAAAAATAGCCTATAAATTTATAGGAAATATGATTTTGGAAGAAATAAACACATAAAATATATTAATACATTTTAAAATCAGTAATCCTCGGTGACTGCATTCAAAACATGTTTTTATTTTTTTGGATATATACATATATTATGTACATTTTACAAAGCTTTTTGAAATTCTTGTCAATAAGCTGCACATTCCATCCATAGACACTATTAAATAGGTTCCACACTCCCCTTCAAATTCAATATACAATGTTATAAATAGGCTTTTATAAGTTTTTGTTTTGTTAATGAAATTGTATAATGGCTATTATTACAAATATAATATTACCTCACACATCCTTTTTAGCATCGTTGATATATTACGATCTAAATTTGTATTTAGGTACACAAATATCAGGTGTCTAAACAAACCATTATATCTAATATTATTAACCTTTAAAGTGTATATATATACTCGTATTACATGATTTTCTATCTTTACCTAACGAGAGTTTAATTAAAATATTTTGATTAATGCTTATTTTGAAGGCAGAAATGAAGTGTGATTTTTGTAGATTAATACTCGTATTATAAATAATATCGTTCTAGCCGCCCTCACCGGTTTTTGATTTTAGCTTTGTCATTTGATTTACAAGTACCTATATTGGGGCCGGTTGTTTCAAGGATTAAAGTAAGCGTTCTCTTAAAGCATAGATTTTTACGAAGACGTATCGTCTGATTGATGGAGAACGCAAAAATATATGCTTTAAAAGAACGCTTACTTTAATCCAACTTGAAACAACCAGCCCTTAGAGTGAATTCCAACGAATGTCACTACAAAATTATTTTTCTCTTTTTGAAGAAGTATGTTATAAATATTTTTTATATTCAGATCATTAACTTAGTGGTTAGACATTTTAACAAAAGGATATTTATGTTAGTATATAACCACCAAACCTTACTTTTTTGTCTACCGGTTTCGAGACGTAACCCGTTTCTTCGTCACGACAACTACAATAGCACATAAATAACACTACACATCATGCCAGAATATTATTTATACACCAACACTCTCACAAAATACTCTTCACACGCGTGTTACCCGAACTAAAGGCCAACATGCAATAAATTTCTTATCAAAAAGGAAATTTAGTGAAAGTTTGTCTTTAGTTAGAGTAAATAATACTATGGTTGTGGTGTGTAGTATTATTTACATGCTGGTGTAGTGGTTTTCCTGACGAAGAGCCGGTAGATAAAAAAAATTAATGGTTATTTACTTACATAAAAAAAAATTGTTATATCATTTGTATTTGTACGACTCTTTGTAAACAAGGGAGAAACGACTTCTTCTTTTAAATTTTCTTCTTCTTTCTTCTATAAAAGGCGACTTCAACGAGATTGGTGACTCAGATCTAGATCTAGACCTCACCAGAGATCGAACCCGGGACCTACGGTGTGAGAAGTCAGAGCGCAACATGCAATGGGTTACGAAAGCCGCCAATCTTGCGAATGACTTACGCTAAGGGTTATTTTGCACCGGGAGAGACATAATCATTTAAAACTATGCTATCCACCCTGTCGAGGTTTGATTGAGTCAGTATACAAATACAGCGATTTCAGATCGGGTCCATCTTTTCGAAACAACCTGTTTAATTAATATCTGTGCTCAATTTTTGTTTAGAGGTTGAAAATTCTTTATTGAAAATAAAATAAATACATACATGTTACAGTGACAGTAAATATTAATTTTTTTTATACGTGTTTAACTATCCAAGAAAAGTAAAAACTTGTATTTGGGGACAAGAGTACATGATGCATAAGAGCTTTAATGATAAATATGTATAAGTCAATAAATGGAACAATGTAGAGAAATATAAACATCATAAAATAAATATTAGTGAATCAAATATACAAATTACTTTCGGAGTACAGATATTTTTTAAATTAATTAAATTTTAAATAAAAGTACTTCTTGAATTTTGTATATTGTTCTTTAGTTCTGATATTCATTGGTAAATTATTGAAAAATTTAACACCTAGATAAGGGTAATTGTGTTGTGTAGCTGTTTTGTTGCATTTGGGAATGTTTAAACATCCTCTTATTCGCACTCTTCGGCTATGAATATGAGAATTATGAGTTCCATCGATATTTGATTTACAACATGCCCATGAAATAGATGATTTCCGGTGGAGAAATTTCCATTTGCACTCGGATGTGGGGATATCGATGTTTTTATTGTCGATCCATCATAAATTCCCTGAAATACACGTTGAGGTATTTTAAAGTGTATGGCGGCGGTCATTAAATTATATTTGCGTATTGAGAAATGTTTGGAACCGGGCCAACATTTATCTCCCGCCCCGTAGATGCTGGAGTATTTCAATACAGGCTCTGGACCGCAATATACGGGGATAGTTCGCAACTCAGCTTCAGTAGGAGGCGCACGTGGACTAAACACTTACACAGAAGCTTAACACCACACGAGAGGTTTGATGTAATATATATATATATTTATATATATATATACTATATATATATATAATTATCAATATTATATCTAATCTATATACATATATAGATATATATATACTATTATTATATATATATATAATATCTACGCAGCTTAGTATCTTTCACGAAAACTTGAAATGAACTATTGGTTATCCCTCAACCATATTAGATACAAGTTACTGCAATGGTACTTCAGAAATATTTTTAAAAAATACAAACTTTGATATCGCATATCTCCTGAATTATTGATATTAGGACATGGTTGCTTGAACATTTTCTATCATAATCAAGTCGGGAATATACCTGTAAAGTATTGTGGACTAGCTCTGTTACATCCTGTATAGCTGTGATAAAAAAAATACGCAGGAATATGTCAACTCATATTACTAAGATCTGAAACAAAAAACAAGCTGTAAAAACTCGTTTAAAAAAATATATTATTTATTGATTTGGCATTAACTTTGTTGAATGACATGATTGATTTATATATAAATAAAACACTTGTAAGGCCACTTTTGAGTTTAAGTGTACACTACTAGTATAGTTTAGTTTCGAGAACTACAGATGTTCTCATCTACAGGCGAGAATATAAACATGTATACATTATCGAAATACAACACTTTTTCTGTAACAGATATAATCATCTTTTAACTGTGATGATAATAATTTAATATTTGCCTTTTTATTACTCTGTAAAATTAGTAGGCATACAATATGAAGCGCTGATAAAATAAAATAAATATATATATAATAGTAGAATACTTCCTCATCAGACGTCTGTATGCTAAATAAACCCTTTCTTTTCATTAATCAATAGTGGTAGTGACTTATTAGTAGTTACTTATTAATCAATTAAATTTATACATTAGCCTTCTGTAAGGTATTTTTCATTTTAAATATCCATCAAAATTATAATTTGTCTTCCTTTTTTCCATACATGTTTAGGTTTTCTGTCTCATTCCGCGTCTCTTTCTCTCTTATCTAATTATATATTCTATCTTCCTCATTAAATTCATATATGAGCACTCCTATTATATTAAACTCGCGGTTTAAATATAACGTAATTTTTATTTTATTTAATCTAATATTTCAAAATTGCTTTCTAGTCATTTTTCTGACATTCGTAAGACGTGTCTTAACCACCTTAATTGAGATCTTTATACGTATAAAAGAAGGTACATAAGTAGAAATATTCATACCGAGACTCCCTTCTCGTTACTGCTTACTCGGTCTTATAATATTACTTACTTATTTGATGGCTATGTAATAAAACGATACTGTACACACCTTTAAAATCAGTCAGTAGGTTTGGTCTTGACACAACTCGGATATCTTTATGGCCGCACTATAAAAGAACGCAAAACTAGCACTAGCTGATCTATAAACAGAGGTAGCCCACATAATCACCAGTGTACCTACCTAAGAACCTTCAACTGGCCCAGCAGCGACCAGATGCTCTTGAAATAGCGCTGTAACTTGCCAGACGAAAACGGAAACTTGGCAAAAACCAGGCTTCGGAATGAGCCAATCAGACGAGCGGAGTGACTTTAAATATCCATTTCCGAAATCACGTGTAAAGTTGGAGATTAAGCGTGAATTAAGCCGCCGTACATTGTAGGTCGGACGTCATATCGGGCTGTATTAAGAAGCGTCTTGGCACATTCGGCCGCTGGAAAACAAACAAACAAACAACGCCATAAACATTTACTTTGATCTCCGATCGGCCTTGCAATTGCTCTATTACATCCCGCTATAAATAGTCGGTGCCTTCTAGCTCAGTCCGTTAACTGCACATGAGAATCAATTCAATTAGATGTATTAGATAATGCATTAGGAAATAGAGATAAAACACGTGCTGCATGTCTCAGACATGTATTACCCATCACAGTAGAGAATATGTATTCCTTTCATTCGATGTTTATGGCGTTAACTTTGTGGTTGGACATAATAATTAATTTTAATTAAACAACTTTGTATTAACTACTTAACTAGTAACTCTACGTCTACCGGTTTCAATACCACCGTATTTTCATCAGGATGGACGCAAACCTAACCTAACCATCCATTATCTATTCTAGCAAACAAATCAAATTTTACTTTTTTACTTAGCCCCTTCACTTGACATATTTCCCATTTCGGCGTGCACGTCCACTTCTCAATTACCCCCACCATAGCTGTAGCCACGCCCCCGTTCAGCTAGAATAGATAATGGATAGTTTGTTTGCGTCCGTCCTGATGAAGATACGGTGGTATAGAAACCGGTAGACGTAGCGATACTAGGTAAGTGGTTAATACAAAGCTGTTTAATTAAAATTAATAAATATGTAATTAATATAAATTAACTTTGTTTAAAACCACTTATTTATTGAAAAAAATCAACATGTTTCAAAGCCAATGGCTTCTTCATCTGATGAAGAATTTATTTTAAGATTAATTTATTTTAATTTATTTTAAGATTCATTTGATGAAGAAGCCATTGGCTTTGAAACATGTTGATTTTTTTCAATAAATAAGTGGTTTTAAACAAAGTTAATTTATATTAATTATAATTATGTTACCACAAAATAAATTTGCTACATTTGAAGAAGAATTAATAAATATATATTCCGTTTTGTAAAAAGTATTCGTAAATTCACGATTAATTAAATTAAACCGAACCCGCGTGGCAGGCGGGTAGGTATATACTTAAAATTAGTATGTCAAAAACTATTGTCTATTTATCCATATAAGACATCCGTACAAATACCATCGAGGCAAAATTGCTAACAGAAAAAGCGCTGGAAGACAAAATAATTCTTGAATAAAAAATCTGAAAAGACTGAAAATGCAGTGGCTTGGGAAATCTAAAATCCAACTATTGTGAGCTGCTGCAAACCAAATAATGGTCGTCAATACTATGGCCAGTAATTAATTATTAATCGGATGAAAAATATCACGCCGTATATTATTTCATTATATCTTTGTATTACCTTACCAGCTAATCTACATTCGAATGTATACAGTTTAATATTTCAGCTGTCGATGAGAGATTTTGATGTTCTCGAAACTCTAGTAGTAAAGTATAAAAAATATAAAGGTACCACGTATTACAGTTTATGTTTTCTATCCATCAATCTTCTCTGCAATGTTATTGTCACGAAATCGTGGCTGTGGGAATCAAATGAAACACTAAAAACTATATAAAGTTTCATTTATCACACAAAGCCATTGGACATTAATTTTATCAGAGCACCGTTCTTAAAATCACGCTAATTCTAAAATATTTCACACAGGTTCGCATTAATTTACGTCAATTCACATATAAGTGGTCACACTTATTTCCAAATGCCTGTTAGGTATTCTCTCAATTTATTGTCGCTGGTTGCATTCTATGTCACAATAAACAAATATTTCCGCGCGCCTTTTATACACTAAATTTATTTCGTGATGCTTCGAAAGCATTCTACTAGCTTCTTCATATTTCTAGTGATTATTACAATAGCCCAATTAGATTTTAGATTCATCTGGACCGTTTGAGAAACTTCTATAGTGCTCAGTAAGATTGTCGTGTTATGGCTTATGTTTGATAACCGGACAAGCATTAGAAGAATAAGAAGAAAAATGCAAAAACAAATAGTTTTGCGTTGTATATTTGGTACACATACAAATAAATACTTCATATGAATTTGCTCTTTATCAAACATGGCTGATGTACATGATATTTTTGTGTGTTTTGTTTACGTTTTCATTTGTAAGGGCACCCGTCTGCTTCTATTTTTAGTAGACCTCCCCAGATAGAGATGAAAGCACAAACGAGTGCGAAATTCAATTTAGCGAACCGCTTTTAGGTTCTATCAAACATGCACAGAGAGCCTACCACCCCGAAGTTAGCCTTCACAGCCGACTGTATAATTCTCAGCCTTCCTCCAACGTAATTTCGTATTCTGAGCACTCCAGAGACAAATTCTTTCCGTGTAAAAGTGTACGTTCAAGACGAAATGGAAAAATTCTTTTCTCCCTCAAATAGCGAGACGTTACCACTTGTGAATGACTTGTAAATTCCTATAAAAAAATTCGGCCACCAGACTTTTATTTCATCGATTTGATTATAATGGAATAATTAAAGCCTCGCTTGCCCATTGTCCTGCAAACATATTTGTACTGCAACTTCATTAAATTCCACTAATTGAAAGAGTCTATTACGACACTTACTGCTGTTTTCAAACAACCAATGAAACAATACATACGATTAGAGGAAGAGATGACAAATGAGACATAGAACCGTTGCTATACAAGGATGCACTTAGAATACATTGATAAGTTGGTATATAATACGTATAACGTGAGTGTACTGACTGCAATGTGACACGTTTGGAATCGGCAGTCAAAGCGACAGTACATTGGATTTGTTAGTCAAAAATCACAGTCAGTTATTAAAACTTTCAACAGGGTCATCCTCCAATATATAGATTATCTGATTATTACAGATTTTGCGGACGCCCTCTATTTCTGCTGCCTTCAATACTGGAAGCATATATTTTCATTTTGGACTTTGGCGCAGACGTTACAACAATGAGCTCTATACTCTATTTAAAAAGCCAAACATCACAAAATTTATAAAACTGGGAAGACTTCGGTGGCTGGGTCATGTGCAGAGAATGTCCGAGCATCAAGCACCAAAGTCCCTGCTGAACTCAAGGCCAATAGGGCGAAGGAGCTTAGGAAGGCCAAAATTAAGATGGAGTGACAACGTCCTCAAAGATATCTCTGCCTTAGAGCTTCGAAACTGGAGAGAGCTGGCACTAGACCGAGATGAGTGGAGGAAAATTATTGAGGAGGCCAAGACCCACCAAGGGTTGTAGTGCCAAGAATGATGATGATGATGATATTTTCATACGTTCCGTAAGACCAAACCATCTCACTGATCCTTTCTTTATTCTGTTAATTATGCTACAACCAGCTTTATATTCCCTCCTTATTTGTTCATTCCTCACTCTATAATACAAATATTTTGTGCATACGCACTTTAAACCTACTACACACGTAACCATATATCCTTACGATTTATCTTTTATGTCTTGCCCAATATCTTCTAGAAGCTCTTCAGCAGACCTTTTAGATGAGCGAAAACGGTAGATAAAATCTGCGTCATCTAAAATATTTAAATAATCCACTCGTATATCGAACACTCTTTGTCGTCCAGTTTATACTTCATCCCACGAACTCGAATACGACAATAGCTCGACATCGTTACCTGAAAACATTTTTCCTTGAAAGAAGCAGCAGTCAACACAGTATATATTGTACATGTTAAAGAAACAGCATGAAACGCAAATAGACAACGGATCTAACATTAAAAAATAATACGTCAATCTGTCATATTTCTATCAATTTCAACTAATTGACGCTAAACTGATGGTTCGACTATCGGTATCGGCCGTCATTAAAATTTTACTAACGGACTGTTATAAGACGAAAAAAGTGACGTTTGTATCAAATTTCAGTTTATTTGGTCTGAAATTTAACTAACGGACGTTTATAAGATCGGACCTTACTCTAGCTGATAGATCTTCTACGTATGGATAAAACATCAAATCAGAATCTAAGGTACTTCTAGGTATTGCACTTATCGAAAAGACAAATCAAAAATCGGTTCGTGAGACTGCACGCTACTGCCGAAAACCTTGGCCTATTTGTGTGAACCGTATCCTCGAGAGAGAGTAGTTAGAGATGCTGCAGAATCGTGATGCAGCACGGACCTAATTATATTACCCGCTGCCGGCAGCCCCTAGACGGATACAATGACAAAGTGGCTTTTATAAGTGTCCCGTTTGATATTCGTATTACCCTGGGTACTTTTTGCAAGCTGGTGCATTTATTTTTGTTATTCAACTCGTATCATTTTTGCCATAGACAAAAGCGAGCTTTGACAACATCAGGGAGCCCTTACGTTATTGTGCGCTCGTAACATGAATTATTATATTCTTATATGAAAACTTTGGAATTTGGCAAATTTATGCAAAATATAGGTAAATTTAGTCAACTTCTCGCATCCTTTTTGTTGTATTCCATTATAATTATTATTGGCTCTGCAACTTATCGTGGAGCTTTTCCTTCTCAAGAATTTTCCTCCGTTATGTTTTTTTTTAAATAGATATACCCATCGACGTATTATAATGTAGACACGTTATTCCCATACCAGCCGGCTTTCGTGTGTAGCAAATTTTGCATTTAAAGAGACAACAAATCACGGCACACAAACGCTCTGCGTGTAGACAAAAAAATCAGGTAATTTGAAGTCACGTTGACTAAAATAACATACCCATTCTTACAATAGTGTACTATACTCCGTTCCTTTTTCCGCGTAGCGTCGTGCCCGATCACAAAAAAGGTCCGTTCGATAACGAATGCAAATAAGGCAATTACCTTATTTTCGAGTTACCAAGATTTCACGCTTGTAACGTATCTACAGTTTATTGTATCATTGGATATACCTACGTACATGGAATACGTGTCATATGAGTATGCTTCTAGGGTTGTTGGTTTACCCTTTTGTTGGGTTGAGGATCACTAACTTCATAGTATGAAGGAAAAAATTCCTCCCTATCTACAGAATCTTTCGATGATTCTATATGCGCCCGGTGATGTGTGGCAAACACATAAGATGGGTACAAGGTATAAGCAAACAAATTTATGGTAGATGAATCGAGGTTACAAGTGAAACTAAATTTTATTAACAAGATTAAACGCTTTTAATCGATCGAAAGACTAAGTATGAAATAAGCAATTATTGTGGGTCGTAAGGTTCTCCACTACCGCCGCGTTTTCGATGTCTTGATTGGTTGGCCCGCTCGTACGTTAAGGCTTAAGTAACCCGTTAACACCCTTTCTAACTAAGCCAAATGCTAGTGCTAGGAAAATATTTCTATCTTGATGGTCTCCTAGAACGAAGCTCGAACTATCGATCACTACTGGTCCACTAGTTGAGTCTTTCAACCCCTAAACCAACAAGCTACGCAAATATGAATTTCTGAATGAATGAATGAATAAAAATCCAAAATCAATTCATGAAAACAAACGTAAAATAATATGTTTGGGGGTTTAGAGATGGTAAGGAGCAATTGAGCAAAGCTCACCACAGTCGCATGACTGTGGTGAGCTTTGCTCAATATTTTATGATTTATTATATACATGAGTATGATTATAAAGACTATAATAGATACTCTAAGGTAGACTAATCTAAGGATATACTTCGTAGACCTTCGGCCATATGCCGGAGGTCTACGAAGGACTGACATGCTCGCCTAGGGCGTGTGCATCTTTTTATATAATTTACGAACAAAGGAATCTTCTATGTGAGTGTGAATAAATCGTCCAATGATGAAGGTACAGTGACCTGCCGTCCGCGTGTGTCTCGCTCGTGCCCTGATTTGCTTATGTGGCATTCCTTGCCACTATGTGTGTGTGTGGCCTACATTGGGGGTTTTCTGCATTGTGGTATGAATTACACATATGTATTAATTTTAGTCAAATTTTTTTTTTTTGCATCACTTTATTAGATACACGATCTACATGTTTCGAGTAAAATGTTTTCTTCTTCAGGATGAGTTGAATAAATACATTGAAAAAGAGAAAATTGTACTTGAAATATGTAGATCTTGTATCTTATAGAGTGATGCAAATAAACTTATTTGTTTACAACTATTTAATTATGTCATCACAATCTACAGAAGAAGTATTCTTGAAAAAAATAATACCTAGATTGAATTTTATTGTGAATTTGCTTCACGTTCATAGAAAAAGGAAATTTAGAAGTTTTTAGTGCCTGAATTATGTATAAATAACTCATTCCTATTCTCTTTGCTAAAGAATATACATTTATATAGTTTCTTAATAAAGAAGTACTTGTTCTTCTGTGCATGAATAATACAATAGCTAAAGTCTCGTTCTCCTTACTGCAATACATCTCACAGACACCGTTGTCACATTCAAACATTTTATAATATTATAAAATCTTCGCGACAAAATACAATGCAGTTAAAATTTAAGATGTATAACGTAATTTCTCAAAATATGTGCATACGTGCTACAGGGAAAATGATAGTATACAAAGCACTTTAATAATACTGGATTGTTAACACTTTCATTAAATACAATAAAATATAGTATTCCATTAGAACTGGGAAATGTATAAATTATAAAGTATATTAAAAATATTATCAGATATCTTAAATTCTAACGGGAAAAAGTAAAACAACACATAAAAATAAATAGCCCCTTCGGGATTCGATCGTACACCGCTATATATGTAGGCATAAATAAAGTATAATTTTTCGATGTAACTGTTGGGACTACGCATTCAGTAGCAGAGTTTTGGAAAACCAGCTAATGGAAAACATATTATTGAATTAAAGTTGAAAATAAAAGGTATAAATTAGAGTATATATTTACTAGTTCAGTTTTCGTGATAAATTTTGTAGAGTATACTAGGTAAGTTATTATTGTGTATAATTTGAAAACTTTGTATCATCATAAACTTAAATATACACACATACTCTTATGCGTGAACAAATTTTTTGTTTCTATGAAAAAGTAGAATTTTTATTAAGTATGCTGATGTAAAGACGAGGAATATCTTGTTCGCGTGCATGTTCAAGAGCTCTGCATCCCCGACAAATAGTGCAAGAGGAAAGTCAAACCAGGGATAAGCCAATTACATTTTCAATTCGGCATTTGCGGCAGGCCCAAATGCGTGGAACTGCCCGTTGTAATATGGAACGGTCTATGAGAAACTTTATTTAAAAAATAATTTCAAAAAATCGTCCTATCCATAAGTTCACGTATTATTATTTCCAATTATTGTGCAAAGCTCCTTTGAGATGAAGGTCTTTACAAATATAGTGATATATAAATTATCCATTATAATTATTATTTTATTACACAATCCGATCAGGCGGCAGTAAATCAGTTCCATTTAGTTCTCTATTCATTTATATATAAATAAAACACTTGTATAAACCACTTTTGAGTAATTTCTAAATTTTCGAGATAATCCTTCATTTGGCTTATTCAACATCCTCTTTTTGCTTCCATTAAATCAAGCCCCACCCCTGGCTATATCCTCCCCCACACATAACCCACCTACCTCTTTCAGTACCTAAGATAATAGTGTAGTAAACTGATATTGCATACTTAAACTCAAAAGTGGTATTTTACAAGTGTTATATTTATATATAAATCACTCATGTCATTCCACAAACTTAATACCAAATCAATAAATAATATAAGTTCTCTATTGTGTAGGTACGACGTGAGAACCAAAAATTTCCGACCTAAAGGTAGTAAAATGAAAGCTTGATTTCACTATTCAGAACACTATCTTAAGCGCTTTTAAAAATAGTCTCAGTAGAAAGCCTTCCTAAAGGATAATACATTAGAACGAACCTACTACAAAGACACTCTTATGGAAAGATTATCCATGGCAAATGGCCCTAGCTTCATCTCTCTTGACAGTGGATTCGAAAAAATCTCTCGTAATCCGTCACGCAGCTTTAATACGTATTTACAAAATTCAAGGCGGATTATTGTGTACTGTTAAAAGAAGTTTGTATAGATCATCATGTACAATCGTGAGTACTATGAATTTAAGAACACCATACCTTGATTCAATTTTACGTAGAAGATCTTCTTCTACAATGCCAATTGTAGCTTTATAAATTACCCTCCAATACGTATTGTTATTAAAATAATTCGAATTGTGCATCAAACTAACTTCACCAGAAATGCAGCCAGCGTACGGAGCTGCGGTCTTCATCGGCTTCCTTAAATCCGGTTCCGCCGCAGTCGGTTACCTTAATAGATTCTGGTTTCCATCAATTTGGTTTAATTGTTTACGGACTGGTGATCAAGTCCCCCCGCCTCCTCTCGACCATAAATCTTCCCTCGCTGACGGCTATCGGGGATGTTTCTGGTCTGCAGCGGGGGCGGGGGAAGGGATTGTCCCTCCTGACCGGGGATTCACTGGGTTAATCATTATTTATGTCAACAGTTGACAAATTTACCCCACAAAATGATGTGTCCATTCACGTGTTATACTGTTTTACAAATCACGGAATCATATAAAGTTATTTTATTAATGTGTTTTTTGTATTTGATATATGGACCTGAATATTAAGAGTTAAATTATAAGACAAGGGGATGAAAAAGAAGATTATCAATTTCTTAGGATCCTTTTGCAATGCGGACCACGTTGTGTAACTGTAAGCGTAAGTCCGAATTATTTTAGCCACAGCTCTGCTTATTAAAATCGATTAACATTGATTAACCTTAATGAATGTCAAATGCGGTATATACATTGATAAATCCAGTTCCAACGACGCATATAATTAAACGTCACTTGTTGCTGGTTACTTTATTTGATTATCTTGCATAATCATAATCATTCTTTTCATTTTCCGATTGCTCCCTATGTTACTTATGTAGCAGTCACTTGCTTCATCTTCTGCTCGGCTAACATATGTCCATCCTCAGTAAGATAAAGACTTCTCGATTGTATTGATAGAGATTGTATATCATGCTTTTTCTTCTGAATTTCGCATGCTGCCTTTTATAGTCGTGTTTATGACATCGGTTGCATCGAAATGTGGGTCTATCTACTTCGGCTTTAACTACCACTGATTTACCCTATTAGGCATCACTCATTATGTAAAGGTAGCCTTAAGAACGGTTAGAGCGGAACAAAAAAATGAAACAGATGGGACCTTCCTCTGAATTTCTACTTTCTTTGTCGTACTTATTTAAGGGCTAGTTTAATATATTAAAGTTTTTTTTACGAAGTACACGGTGTTCGCGGCGGCTTTTTTTATGGTTGTTTTGACACGGTCAAAAAAGCTTTAACGTTTAAACGTATACAAAGAAAAAAAAAAGAGCTAAATTGTAACTGACTGCCAGAGCGTCATGGTAGCATTCGGTAGTTAGCCAACATTATGATAGGTGTAGATGAGATTTAAATTTGGTATGATGACGAGGGACTTTAGGTACGTAGGTAAACAGGAATCAATACTATGCACTTACAGGTGGTGCGTTTAGATATTTCTTTAGTATTTCTGTTGTACTATTCAATAAACTTAAAATATCTTCTAAACTACCTGATACACCCCCTTTTTTACACCTCTTGATCGGCTTTTGTGTTATCCGCCTTGAAAAGTTACACCTAATAAGTCTTTAACTTTGACCCTTAGCCTTAACCTTTCATCTCGCTAGGCATCGTATGCATATCATGCCATCCTTACATATTGTAACGAAACTGTAGAAATAGAAATAATTACACATAATCAAGGATTTATCAACACTGTGGACGTTTTACAGTAAGTTAATAATTATTAACTTAATTATAATTATATAGAGTAAACGGTGGAAAAAGAATACACGACTCTAGTAGTGAAGTGTGTTTGGTGGGATATTCTGCCGTGCATATATGACTCCTCTGGCCGACGTTTCTCATTCCATTATAGTGTCCATTATGACAATTCAATGGAATCCTGAACGGCCGTGAAGATCTGAAAAAAAAATTAAATTCGCGAAACATCTCGAAACCTGAAATTGTATATAAACGGAACAAAGTCATCGCGTCACATAACTCTGTTATCCTAACGTATATTGTTGTACTAGAACGCGATCTCCATCAACAAGCGATAGACAAATAATCAAATGTGGAATAATCTGGAGTGACGAGTGTGAAATCTGTCCGAATTATATAATACTGCTCCTGTTAAGTTCTTGTTGAGCAACTTTGGTGAGAAATAAATAAATAAAAAGTTAAAACAGATTGTTAGTTAACTTTGTAAAAACCACTACCAGATTTTAGGTCTACCGGTTTCGAGACGCACCCGTCTCTTCGTCAGGACCAACACTATACCACTACATTCACAACACTACACACCTCAACCATAGTATTGTTACACTTCCACCAGTAATTGATCACATGCGTGTTAGTCTTGCCAGGGACAAACATGCACTGATTAGCCGAATGAACCATCAGGGATCTACCGAAAGAGAGTGAGAGGGGGCGGGGTCTAAAGTTGGTGTTACCCCATCTTTTGTGAACATTAAATTAAACAAAGGGCTATATGGAAAATTAATTTGGTTGTTAATTAGGGGTGCTCTATTATTCACCGCCTCCCTAACGTGTGTAGTGTTGTGAATGTAGTGGTATTGCGTTGGTCCTGATGAAGTGACGGGTACGTCTCGAAACTGGTAGACCTAAAATCTGGTAGTGGTTTTTACAAAGTTAACTAACAATCTGTTATTTATTTATTTATTTATTTAACGCCCTTATGGGCTTTTACAATATACAGAATATTTTTTCTAAATAATAACATAAGACAGTTAAAATAATAATACAGTTAAAAGTTACAATAATAATAGTTAAAAGGTAATAATAATAATACAGAAAAACATAAGAAAAACATAAAATCCAAATTTGTTTGTAGTTTCATACAATCGGACATACTTTTCACTGATCTAAATATTTTCAAGTCATCGTCAAATATCAGAAATTGTACATCATCAAAAATGTCAGCAATGTCATTTATAAAAAGGATGAACAGGATTGGTCCGAGGTGTGAGCCCTGCGGGACTCCACTCAAAACAATGAATTCTTCTGATAATGAAGAGTTAATCTTTACCGAAAGGCTTCTATTGCATAGATAGCTACCTGTTATAATGTCTAACCACAAAGTTAATGCTTTAAATATTAATAATGTTAAAAAAAAGTTAATTTATTTCAAGAGTCTGTCTCCGCCGCGATCTCCTGGCAACATTTAAGATCCTCGCAGCATCCGCCCAGGAGCCGGCGCAATGCAACATGGCTGCCAGCCACGTGCGAGACGTATTTCCACTCTGGTGGGCCGAGCGGTGAAGTTCCCCGATATGAATTTCATTTCGCTTCAAGTGCAACAGAAAGCATTTGCATATCGGTAAACATATCGGCTCCGCGCGGTTCATATTGATCCGACCGCAGCGCGAGTGTTTGCTTTCCTTATTTATTTCCTATTTATTTTCAACAAAGAGCTTGGTGTGACCTTGTGTCATTCTAGTTCGACCTTGCTCAATTTTAAAATGTTCTTTGCTTAAATTATATAGTTACGCCATGTGCAAGTATTTAATAAATTTTTTTTTCACTTTTAATTTCTTTGTTATGTCGTTGTTAAATAATTGTATAAAAAGGGACACAATATAAAATAGTTTATGTCAGAGTATTTTACTGAGAAGCGAATCTTGGCGTTTCGCTTATTCGTAAGTCTTATTCAGCGTCATCATGGGATCATGTCACGTCACATCATGAGATCGTGTATATGAGAGGCAAATTCATTAATTGGACACGAATTTAATCGAAGCAACGTTCTTTAAATTTCTTAATTCGCGCTAATTATCACTAGAACATTCGCTACACTTTTTTTACCACCAGGTGGCTTCGTTCTAGAAAACTTCACACGGAAGTACCCACTGTATCGCTTGTCTCTGGAAAAAGGATTAGGTCCGCTAATTTCTATGGTCGCTTCGTTTAGTTATCGCTTGTCTAACAACTCTTACTATATAAGCGAAGCCTCCTTAATTAAATAGACCCCTGTTCGTGTCGTTTTCTCGATATTTACCGAGTCCAGTTGACCATCCCAGACCCTCCTAGCACTTTCCAATTTAGTGTAAAAGATGAAGAGTGCTGAAAAATCATCAATGAAATTATTTTATTATTCTACCATCTCGTAACAATAGGATTAAACCAAAGACCACCAAAATATAATCATGGACTACTTACAATTTACGATTTAAAATAAAAAGTGACGCTGTAAGAAAACGGTTGATTCAATCTTCTCTCCATATAATGATCATTTATCTTCACCGACGCCCGATTCCCTCTTTAACTTGCACTGTTACTTTTTATTTTTATATCATTTATATTATTTTACATGTGTGCATGTGTATACGTGCATCGATCAAATTGCCCTGAAATCAGAACACAAGTAGCCACCGATACAACAATCACAAATCATTTCACTATTCGGGCATTCGTGAACAAAGGCGACAGATTCTACATAAAATCTGTCAATGCAGTGCGGAAATTTACATAAACACACTCACGATACAATATTTGGTTTGAAACGGAATAGCTTCAACAGACAACAGCGACATTTTTTATCCATAATAGATGCAAAACAGGCGACTCACGCTGCGAGCCGCAGCACACCGAAATAATTACAAGCGTAGGAAACCGAACAGCGTGACGATATGTCCATTTCGTCTGATCAGACCACCATCGGCTATTGTTCCATGAGAGGACGTGTTTTGCCGCAGAACAGGCCAGCCTAATGGAACACCTCGTTACGTCACAAGTTTTAAGCTTTGTATTCAACCCTCTGGCATCTGAGCGTCGTAGTCAACGTAAATGCTCGACACGGGGTTACACCACATTAAAGCATCAAAAAATACATTCAAATTAAAAAAAATTCACATAACTCTTGTACATATGAAATTCTTTTTACTATGATTACTTACGGCGTGCACAGTTTAATATTTTTCATTTTCATCATCATCAAAATAATTTTTAAATTTTCGAAATGGTGGAGTTGTACGCTGTCTCAAGAAGGTTCTTCTCCATGACGCACGCAGCTCTTGGGGATTCTCATATCGCTAGGGTTTGACTGAAATGAAAAAAACGAATTATTTTAGCTTAATTTGAAAACAGTAAGAATATTAATGTGATACGTATTCCATTTTTAACGAAATCAGCTCAATAGTTTTTGAGATATCATCTACAAGAATCTCAGTCTAGTTTTGAGAAAAATAGAAAAGAATAATATAATTAGTTTAAAAATTCATTTAACACGTAAGCTGCAAAATGCTATAATGTTTTTTAATTTTGATTTGTGATTGATTACCCAATTTGTTCGTAGAATATCATTGAATGAAAGAACTTCGAGCTCTAAAATAAAGAAAAGAAAAAAATGATTTTTTTTAAATCCCAAAGTGGTTTAACCCTTTTGGACGTTACAGTGATCGTCCGGAAATTCGAGTGAATTTCAGAAATGACTAGTACCTTTTCTCATAGAAACCTCTCAAGACATCATCCTTGCAATGAGCGACCACCGAAGAAGAAGAATCACATTTTTGTACGTTAAGGTATAAAAATAAAATTTATTCATTAAGTTCCATGCATATATTTTTCTAAAGCGACACTTAATTTGACGAAACAAACAATAAATTACCAAACCAAAAATGTTTTAAAACTAAAGTCTACACTCCGTGGGCTTGATACAGCTGTATGGACATGTCACATTGATACTTTTTCAATAATATTGCAAAGTAAGCAATTATCTTTACTGAATGAAAATTATTTTAAATGGGGTGAATTTTTATTACAATTTGTTTTAAAAAATTAACTGTTTTTTTTTTAATTGTGTTTATTAAAAAGTGTTAATTAAGTTGTGTTTATTAAAAAGTTTATTAAAATGTGTGTATTAAAAAGTGGATGTTATTGTTTTAAAATGAATACAAAAAAATAATGATGAACTTATTCTGGATTCATAAATTCAGCTATTTAATCAAGACACTGCATAAAAATCTCACATGTGGACATGGTCCAATAAAACTATTCTCAGATTTTCTTATCTGTTTAGAATTTTCTGCGTGTAGTTTTCTAGGATACTTTGCCGTTTATGAAAATTGAAAATTCATTTGGACTTTGGATGGACCCTGCAATGTGATCCGAAACGTCGGCCTTAGAATCAGATACACATACACGATAGAATATCCCAGAAAACTACACGCAGAAGATGGTCCAATAGTTAACATATTGGTGTGGAATGTATAGCTACTTCGTGATTTACTGTATGATCAAACATTATTTTATTACATTGTGAGCTGATTTTATATTTATTACATGTGTATTATAACGTCGTAGAAACTCCTGAAAGTGCAGCCGGCCAAGATGCAAAATATTAATCTCCGATAGATCAATAAGCCGCGGTGGGCGTTGTAATAATATTTGTTAATGGCTACAAAGATCGGCATTAGACCTGACATTTATTTACTCTGGCGCCCGTCACGGGCCGCCCCGGGCGCCAGACCAAACAATTGGTCGCTCTGTTTACACCGTTTCGAGTTGAGTTTTATCCCATTCAGAGTAGTGTAAACATCTTCACTCGCGGAGTCGGCAGTATATTTCGTTTCCGCGTATTTTAAGAGTAAGCGCTTTTCAGACACAGCGGGAACCGTGCCGTTTCAGAATCGAATGAGATCCGTGCGGGTCTCATTTACCTAGGTTTGTATGCGATCGTTCAGACACAACCGTGCGGTGCCCGCAACCCAACCGCTAGAAAATAGACCCGCACGGCGCCCGCACGATCCTATTATTATGGGGCCTTACGAGAGCGTTCAGTCGCGTTGCGGGTACCGCACGGTTCCATGTCATAACAGGAGCACGCGTGGATTATATTCTCTTTTCTATGGTTATGGATCGCTTTGACACTGAACTTTTTATTAACGAAGTGGAGAAAAGACCTGTAATATGGGATCTTCAGTGTGAGGATTACTCAAATATGCCAAGAACCGAGCTTGGCAGGAGTTGGTGGAGATATTTGGAAATGGTGGAAAAAAAGATTATTTTAGAGAAGTAGGTATTTATTCACCAAAAATGAACTGACAGAATGATATTTGTGTCTTGCCATGGAACACGGCCGTCGTTAACAAAATAATGAGCGAATATATCTCTGATATTCAAAGATGGAGAACGGCACCAGAACTATCAAACTGACGTTTATTTTCGCGCGCACAAATCGCTTATTAACCGCGGCTGTGTGAACAGATGACACAAATCGCGTGTTTTGAAACGCGATTCTGAAACTGAACGGTTCCCGCTGTGTCTGAACAAGCGCTAACTCGCCCATATTTATCCGCATACGGAAACACAGGGTCGGACCGCCACGCTGTCATGTCGCCCGGGGACAGTTGCAGTCCGAATCGCTTTGCTTATCCCGCGTGGTGGTAGGAAAAATTTATCAAATATTTGTGAGTTTGCCATCTTACACATTTTTCCTACTTAATGTTTTGGGTATCGTCAAGACATTAAGTATGTGAGTAATCATACCTAGAGCACATTAATGGCAGTTATACTATATATATCGAAGGTGGAAAGCCAAAAGGGCGTTTGTGATTATTTCGAACTTTACAGGAGAGCAAAATATAGTTCTGTCAATCTTATTTTTTCAATGTTTCTTTTATTATGAAACTATTTTCATATTTGTTAATCTTAAACACGTATGGAAATATTTTAATAATAAAAGAAATACTGACAAAATCAAATTGACAAAATATTACTTTGCTCTCCTGTAAAGTTCGAAATAATCACTAACGCCCTTTTGGCTTTCTACCCTCGATTATATCGTATACAAATTATTTTGCCCTTCCCGTAAGCTTCGAAATAATCAAATTCTTCTAAAAAATTCAATTAACCTGTTTCAAGAACATTCGTCCTTTTTCAAACAACTAAAGGTATTTTGCACTCATGACCTAAATCTAAATTTGCGAATGAGAATGGTACGATGGTGTGTTTCCTGTACTGGAATGGAATCATGGACATTCACTGAAGCAATACCGAAGCGAATTCAAGTATTCGAGCTGTGGGTCAACAGAAGGTTTCAATAATAAGCTGGGTTAGTAAGGTTACAAATGACAATGAATTAATCTGAATGCGAAATAAAAAACAAATCCTTAAAACAATTGAAACCTGGAAATTATAATATTTTGGCCATAACTTGAGACCCACAGTTAAATACCAGATCCTACATCTCATCATTCAAGGCAAAATTGCGAACGGAAGAGATCCTAGAAGACGAAGGTCATCTTGACTGAAAAACTATTTGGCGCTGATAAAGTTGATATCTCAAATAATTAATGCCTGCAGCCTGTCCGCCCCTGAACGAAGCTACACGAAAATCGATGTAAATTGCCTTACTTTCATTGAATTTGTGAACCGAAATATTTCGATCGTACCTCAAGTAGTCCTATACCTTCCAGGCTTTAGGTAGGCCTCGCGTTCCGCCGCGCAGAGCCCCGTCGCGTATTCCAGTGTCGCGGAAGTTTCAGCTCGGGCGGGAAGGAAATCTATTACCGCGAGCGAGCGCTTCTGCAGCAATAAGTGCCTCGAGAATGCACTAAACCCGAATAACTCCGAACCATATCTTCGCTTTTATGACAGACTGCAGCTCACCCTACTCTGGAGATGGATCTAAAGGCCCGATATCGCCAGATGCACTATGGCTTTATTAAATTTGTGTTTTATGAGGCGATTTAGTTTTATTTTATTTCCTGCTGCGTCCCTTGATCTATTGTTCAAGCATTTTGACTCAATTTTGTTTGAAAAATCTCTGTTTATTGTGATTATTAATTGTTTTTAACGTTGTACCTGGGTACATCTTTGTTCGTTCTTAAATCAAACTAGCTCTGCCTGCGCGGCTTTGAGTTCTACAATTTCTCTATATAAAGTATTTAAAATATGTCTTATGGTTAAGGAAGCGTTCGTAAAAAACCCATCGTTCGACCATTTTTTGTCGACCTTAATTGTAAAATAAATCACCACGATGAGTCATTTTATTTTAACAAAATAATATATAACTTTTATTCACCCTGAAAGTCCATTCTAAATATTGGTGAAAGAATTTTTGAAATCGGATGAGTAGTTTCGGAGATTACCTCCTACATACAAACTTACAAACGTTACCTTTTTATATATTAGTATAGATTATACAGAGCATTAGCAATTTGAAGACAACAGGGTACAAAAAAAATATGTTATATTATAAAATGATCGTCAAATGCTCATAATATGCCCTTGCATTGTGAGTAGTACTCACCGTAGCAAACAAATACTACAGTAGGTAAGAACTGTGCGTTTACAATGCAATATGAATTATACTCATAAAAAAAAAGTGTTATAGTATACATCTGCGATATTATTTAAACGATAAACATAATATGCAACACAAAAAATAACAGTGTAATTAGAACAAAAACTAGTTGAGATAAAAAATTATAATATGTGTAATATAACTGTAAAATAATGATTAAAAAGCATAATAAATATAACAAAAGCATAGATGATATATTCATATGTGTACAGCAAGGCGAGTTATAGAAGACGAATGTATTTTCGCAACATAATTATGTAAATTTTGACGTCACGACGAAAATTATTCAGCTATCGGGTGTATAATTGGTTGCATGAAATGCTGTTGTACTTGGGTGATGATAGGAATTATCATTTCAGCACTATTTGTCATATTTAGTTGGTATTGAAATTGCCTTCGCTTAACCCCTCATTGGCGTTAGAATCGCATCGTATTGGTGATTTCTTCCAAAGATAGCTAGTCACTTTTTCTCCAGAGCACTTCGAGGTAGCAAAGTTTGTATCGCTTACGATGCGAACGCTTTCTCGTGCTGTTGTCTTCTTTTATTGTTGAGTCTATTAGAATTATAGAATCTATTAGAATGCAAGTCAGCTATTACGTGAAGAAATTATTGCAACACTCCCGTAAAGTTATGGGGCCGTTTCCGGTCGCGCGCCATGCACTTATGGACGGAACCTCGAAGCTCCATCAAACGTCATAACACTCACCGCAGGGTATTCACTATTTTCCTCACTGCTGACCAAGTCTACCACGGTTCTAACGTTTCGAAGTACGTCCGCCATTTCCTGGTGGACCACTTAAATCGAGCCGGTAAAAGTAAACACAGACTTGAAGTGAAGCGGCTGGAACGTTGTTGAAACCCTTTTCTCGTAATGTTTTTGTAATATTCATCCGGTTTATCATCCGGATTAATTCAAAAGTGTAATTTATGTAACCAGCCTTCCCCCTCCCTTGGCTTGATTATGAACATTTTCTGGCTGTGAAGTTTGTAAATAATTTACGATGTTTTACCTGTCCGCTCCCCGACTCTGCTCGCATCCCACCCCCTGGTGAAGGTGATATTACAATGGTCTTCTTTTCGGTCTTGTGAAATCCTAATTCTCCTTTTGTGAACACTTTTTTTTATGAATATTCATGAATTGTTTTAATTTTTTTAGACATAGAATTTTTAGGAATGGCAAAAAATTCTTGAGGAGGGCAAGGCTCACAGTGGGCTGTAGCGTCAATGGTGATACAAGAGAATTTCTACCTAAATCCAAGAATTTGAACCAAAAATATGCATCTCGCGACCAGTATTGAACTAATTTGTCAAACTTCTTTATATTTAGTATAGCTTATCTTCTTGCTAGATATTTCGAATACAATTGCAGGACCTGTAGTGGTTTCAGAGCTATATCGAATATTGATGTCATGTTTAAGATCTACCATGACATTAACAGATTGACAGAACACATATGAAAATATATTTTTAATGTGTAACATCTTACCTTTGCTTTCCTGCAATCTATGGCAGTGATTTCTTAAAATGGGACGGAAGTGCGTAACAGGAAATAAGACGCACGCAATTTCATTTAACCAATAAACGCGCGCGGAGCATACGCGATGGAAAAAAATCATGGTTTATAAACAAATCAGTGTCTAGCAAGTGCCATCACAGCGAAGACGCACACTTCCAACATTCAACGCTTCTGATTTTATATATATGTTACGTGGCTGGTGTCAAGCGTGTGGATGTTGTAACTTTGATATATTTTGGCTGATATCATCGAAACTATCCAATAAATACTTTTTTTTACATTAATGTAAACAATAACTACCGTTACAGATGTACATTCTCAAATCATATGTAATTTATGTGATTATTTTAATAATAATGTCACCACAAAGTTCAAGCCTTCATACAGAAGAAAAAATATTCTTCGAACAGTTATTTTTAAACATTTATTCAAAGTTTTCATACAATATATAATATGGCGACACACTATTAAAATAAATAAAAACATATAATTGACCATAAATACATTTCTAAACAAAATGCATATGTAGATGTCTACCTAGTGTGACAAAAATAATAAATAAATGCACATATATTTTCTTTACTTGTATTTACTAATTAATAAATATATCGGTATTAGCTTTTTTAAATTTTGATGTTAATTTCTGTTTCCTCAATTGATATTTGAAATTGTGAGATGTTAAATAGAGATGTGAAATGTGTTACACATCATATGCGACTACTGTAAGGCTTGCTCGTTTTTTTTTAGATCTACTTATATATGTACATATACTCTTTATAGAGTTGCGAACACGAAATACGTGTCGCATCAATATTCTCACTATTTTCAAAATAAACTAAACGCTTATGAAAATAGGCCTAACTTCATCGATGGAATGGAGCTCAAACTGCCGACCACTGGATCACTAGGCGAGAGTGATAACCATTTCACCAACAAGCTACTCATTTTGTAAGACGTATTTGTGACGGGCTTATAAATTTAACTATTTTATATTCAATAACTTGCATTTATAAGAAAACTATTGAATGGAACGGCTATGTAATGTTAAGAATTTAAATAGGTTCAGAAACAATTTTGTTCAAACACTAATGATAAATTAATGAAAGTTAATACGTATAAGGAAGAGGATAACTGTACAATTTGATAGAAATGAGATAGAGACGATAAAATCTAAATCCTTATATTTTTTTAGTGAAATCCCAATAGGAATTTCAGGAAATGTTTTGTTTAGCTACGAAATCTTTCAGTATAGTATAAGGCGTGATAAAAGTGTTCACGACGATTATGGAATTCCTCTCGTAAATTTCTTGTATTTACCAGAATCTAATCTCGACGCAAATTGAAACCCTAGAACAAAATTATTATTTTTATTTATTATCATACTCTGAAAGCTTGCGGAAGCCTTTTATATATTGAAGAATATCGCTCCCCTTAATAGAGCGATAAACTGTGAGAGAATGGGGTACCTAACATAGAGTAAGATTTCGCAGTTATCGATAAAAATGCGATGAAGTATTTATTACAGAACGATCAATAGAAACGACATAAAACACAGAATTAAAAAGAATATTCGTAAATCAGACTATATTTAAATTAATATAAGTAATAATGTCACCACAAAATCATTTTCCTCTTTTTGTATTTAAATTGTCTTTGTCTCGTAGCAAAGGTAATGGAAGAATGAAACTACATTATATTGAAAAAGATATAAATACAAAAACTGTCCAGTTTCAAAAGTAGAAAGATTTGGCGTAATGATTGTAGAGATTATTCATAATGATCATTAGAAATTAGTAGAAAGACTGATATAAAAAATTTAATTTATAAATTAGTTCATGTAATGAATTATAGGAATATACGGATAATTTTCCATGTTTGTATGATTTCACATAAATATATTTGTAATTCTTTCTCGTCATTTCATGCTTATTAAGATGTATTGGAAAAAATGTAAAAGAACTGTGAATTTTCCCATTGGACATGAAAAGTTACTTCAGAAAAAATTACAGATCGCATTTCTCGTAGTGGTATATTCAGCCATGCCGTATCCATCTACGTATATATTTAGTACTTTGCATACGGTCCCAGAGTAATGCCAAATGCATATATTAGCATAATGTAGTCCTCTAGCCGGGGGCGGCAGGACGTCCGAGCGTATCCTGCTCGACCAGCGTCGGGAGGCGCTCCAACGGGGAAATAATTTAAACCGCAATATTTAACTATTATTATGAAAATAAAATCGATACTTTAACAGTCAACTTTAACCGTCGGCCAAAATAACCAACACAATTAACAGCAGTAAAAAAAACATCCATTCTCTAATTTCACATTCTCTCCCTAGGAATCAGCGTCGTTCTGTGACGTATGGCTTAATGTCAGTAGGAACTACTGGGATATTACTAAAAAAATATATTTTTAAAAAAGTGTGAAGGAAAGGTAATTGGTAATTGGAGTAGGCACATTGCAGATTAAAAAACTTATCCTTGAATTATCTGACATACCAGAAATAGATTTAGTATTATGTAAATGAAGGTGCATTATATAAAATGAGGATGTGGTGGTGATACCAACATTTTTAAGATTTGCATTGATTCAGGTTGTAGATTGCGAAGGTTTCGATCGATTTCCACAACTCGAAATCGCAGAGATTGTCAGAATAAGCGACAAAGACATTTGCCGTAGTACAAAGGTTGAATATACCGTCCACTTAATGACAAAATGAAAACGGCAGTAACCTGGACGCAGCAGAAAACACCGAACCAGAAATCTAGCTTCCTGGACCGAAAATGAAAATTTAAAGACGTGATGATAGCTAAGAGTGAACATAATAGTTGTAAATGCATCCGTGATGAAGAAGAGAAAATATATAAGTGGTGGTATCAATGTGACTCTGGAAAAAATAAACCTAGGAAGAATGGCGCCTTGAATCAACACCTTTTAAGCTTTGACATATATTTACAAACCTAGCATCAAGAATTTGATATACGAAAAATTGAAATCATAAGCAAATTAACTGTTCACTTTACCTCAGAGTTCCGTGTCGCTTTCAAAATTTACGCATGCGCTTCTGTGCCTATTTTTTTTGGGCGGAAAAATTACAGTTTCGATAATATTTGAACCTTGTATCTCAGTAGACGTCGAGCAGTATCCATCAAATGGAATACTTGTTTGTCTAGGTTTCCTATACTGGGCCAATTACACTAAAAATAGTTTATTCACTGTAAGAAATGAATGAATTTTCCTTTGTAGGTTTACATAGTGGCGATACTGCCTCTCGTTTATGCAAACAACAATCCTAAATCAGGTGATAACTATTCCGAAGCACGCTACCATTAAATAATTAGTTTAATGTTAGTAATTTGTGGTCACGTTGTGGTCGTATTTTAGTTTTGCAGTTAGCTAATTAAAATAAAAGGTAAAACTTTACACAGAAAACAATACAATTCTGACTCTTTCAACAAGCAAGGAAAGTAGACTTTAATAACCGTTTGAAAATAAATTTCTGTCCTTTTGGAAATATTCGATTCGCAGTTTTTGAAATGAAAAAGTTTTTCCCAAGAGGCAAATACATTTTATTGTCGAGTTGGAAATTTTCGATTCTTCTTTCTTTCAACTAATATAAAAGTGTTTTCGGCTTGTTTTATTTATTTGTGTTTTACAAACCAAACAAGGGTCCATCCAGACCCGCTGTTTCAGATTTATTGTACTTTAATCTTAGTGTTCGTATTGCTCAATTTTCTTGACCTTTATCGAAGTGATGGGTGTTTTATGAAAAAACGTTAAATATTTATCCACCGCCAGTAATGCATTAACGTTTAAGGCGCCATGAAAGTTTATGATCATTCTGGTTTAATGTTCCCGTTTAACTTCCTTTTCATTCTTCCGCTTAATGACGGACTATACTCCGACTAAGCTTCCATCACGAAGCAGTCTTTATTCGGGGTCTTCTTACTTCCATCTCATCTTGATCCTGCAATTTTTTTAAGGATACAAAAATAATTCGACATTTTGAATTTGCTTTTATACAGAATCCTAAAATACAGCACAGCACTATTTAAGAATAAGATTTAATGATGTTTTTTAAATTGTTTTTATGATTCGTTTTGGCTATGAATTTATATTAGAAGATGTATTAAGGTTTCACAGATCACAGAAAATATATTAGGAGCCAGGCTTAGATGGTATGGGCATCTAATGAGGAGATCATGTGAACAAAACTGCATTAAGATGTAGTTCTGGCAGAAGACAAAGAGGAAGATTTAAAATAACTTTGTTGTCAGACAGAGCGTCCTGACGTTTTCGTACATGGAGAAAAAATTTTGATGATGATGAAGATGATGATGGTATATCTTGACCTCTCTGGCCGATGTTTCGGATCCAATTACATGATCAGCGCTTGTGTGATTAATATGTGTTGATGTTAAGGTTAAGCATTGCAATACCGTGTCGTAATCAGGGTGTGTCCTAGTTTGCATTAGGTTAAGTACTGGCTTGGAATACAGTATCAAAGCAGGGTATGCATGTGTTAATGTTTCTTGTGGTGATACCGTGTCGGAGACAGATATTGTCAAGGCATTATGTCACTGTTTCACTACTGATTGCCAAGATATGCCTCGGTGTATTATCCACTTCTTTTTTGCCAATAACTGATTGATCCATATTTAAATTTCTATTGCGCAATATTCAATTTATTTTAATTATTTCTCTGGTTAACAAATTCGCAGTAATATTGAGCTCAGAAGAAGGCACGGACCATGAATTCTTCTCCAGGGCATGGTCTGAAGGGTAGCTTTAATGTGGAGTTGTGCTGAATTGATTAGCCCGTGGAGCCTCGCAGGCTCTGAAACCTGGAAGTGGAGCGTCAGGGGTTTGAAACATGTCCTGAATAGCAAACTGACGCGTACTGGTTGACTAATTTCATTTCAGGACATTTTATCAATTAATTGTATCTTTATTTCTAAACTAAGTAGTTAAATTTACGACTTACTCCTAATACAATACTACGACATTGATACAAGGTATTAGGTTCTGTAATATTCCATCGAGGCTTGAGGTAGTAGAGGGTGTAATTTATATATAGAACATGCAAAGAAGTACACCTAAATTGATACTTCTTAACTTCATATTCTCTTCTTCGTGCCTTAATCTTTTAACAGACGTCATTTTATTTACTGCGTCCCGGAAAAGCTATACATAAAACTGGCTGAGCATAGGTTTTTCAGCTATTTTCGCTAAAGATTTTAAACAAACCACTTAATCGTAACGTGTGTTCAGTGGTACTAATCGATTATTTTTTGCATCCTTAGTCACTCTGTCTACCTGTCTGACCTTCTTTATAACCAAGCACTCCACATATTTAGTAACTATTATATTATTTTAAAAAATATATTTTCTTGTTGGGTTTGGCGTTAATTCTGTAGAGATTATTCATCATGATCATAAAATTGGGTGAAAAACAACTATGTGGTTAAGTTATAATTTTCTATTTTATACTACTAAGTATAAAATGTACTCTATACTATTGAGAATATCTATACTACTAAGTTTTGAGAGTCTCTCATCGACAGGAGAAGTATTAAACATCAATACTTCACCTGTCGACCTCTCCAAGAGAGATTGTATTACTCCCGAAACTTGAGTAGTAACATAAAAAATTACAGTTAAATTCAACTATTATAAATAATACTTCATTCAAGGTTCACCATTCCTGGTAGTCCGGGTTGCAGGGCAAAAAGAACAGCTTCAGCAGAAATATGAATGTAAAAATAATATGCAAAATACACAGACTCTATCGGAAGCTTTTACTCCATACTCCTACACAGTTTATTCGCTGTACCATCAATAGAAGAGATATTCATAACAAATACAGAAATATTATAGAGGTTATTGAGAGGTCCCGGACTTTGTTGGAATGTGATAGTTATAAATATATAAAAACCAGTAAAAAATAACGGAACATAATAATTGCAGAGCCGCGCGCTGATTGACGTGTCTAATGTTGTTGTAATTCCAGAAAATCACGGATGGACATCTGAAATTAGGATAGTTGATCCTACAGAAAAATCAAGTAGCAAGAGGAACTAAACTATTCATATTATCTTAAGACCCGTTATTTTATTTAAAGTGACTGACTGAAGAGAATGAATGAAGTGAACATGATGTGAGATTCTATTACACAATAAACATGGTAAACCCATTAAGTAATTCTGAGCTGACCAAGCGATGTATCTTACACCGAGAATTGTAAATTAAATGTTTTTTGTCGAACACACTGCTTTTTAAATAATCTGATCGGATTCTAGGTTCGATTGATCAAATTCCCTAAACGTAGATATAATAAGTCATTTTTTTAAATTCTAGTACCTACCTACCAACCTAACTTTAAAAATAAAATAAAGATGCAAACACGGAAAACGTGTCACATCAACATTTTTACTATTTTACAACTAAAAGAAACACATGTGCAGTGAAAATGTAACTTACTTTCTGGTCACCTAGAAAAGAGCTAGAATCATCGACCGCTAGATCGCTAGACGAGTGTCTCAACCTCGATTCTAGACCATCAAGCAACTGAATGTAACTGAAATATATTTTTATCCAAAATGCGAAAAAAATGTTTTCGTGAACTCAATCGTACAATCATTATTGTTTAAAAATTATTCTGATTTTTGTTCTCTGGGAATACAGGACCTTCAAAATTAAATTAAATAGACATGTGCGTTTTCCATAATTCTTAATATAATTTTTGTTTAGCCATAATTTCATAATATCAACCCTCAAATCTGTGATGTCGTTTCATTCGAATCAGATATTTAAAACAACTCTACTTTGGATATTCAATATACATGTGCCTCTTAGTAGAAAAAATCGGCATTCTTTAATATTATTTAATTAATAATATTTATGATGATTTCATTTGTAAAATTTAGGCTATCAAGAAAGTATTACATATTGAATAATGAAATAATTAATTCGCTTTGATACGTGTAAAATAAAATGATTATAACCTCGCAAAATATCTGGTCAAGTATTACTTCAATGTTTTACAGAAAATAAGTCAGAGTTAATTATTTAAAAAATGTAAACTTTGTTAATTATTTCTGTGGTTTATTACATTTGGAATAATAAATAAAACATGAATTACATTAATTATTGATAAAGCATATATGTTAATAAATCAATTCATTTGTTTAAATTATCCATTAAAGACTCTTCTTGTAATTTAATATAAAACTATTCAATTTACGTTGAGTCATGTTTAGGAAACCTTGAAAAGTATTTTTGAGAACAATTAGTGTTATGAAGTCTCGTGCAGCGAGTTGTCTTTCTTGGCCCAGTCATCCATCATCCCCCTGGCCGCCCCTGACCTCGCACAACCCTCCGCCGGCAACCCTAACACGATAGTGCCATCAATCAATCTACGGCTTACATCGCCCAGAGATCTGTGAAATCGCTCGCGAAGATTGTGCAGACTGCTCATATGATCGAGTGAATTTAATCCAAAAATATAATATTATCTTTAAGATATTGAATTATTAAGTACAACAAAATAATGTATATATTCAATTTATGCAAAAGTCTTAGATATTGGGATTTTATATTTCTTCAGGTACACTGATTAATTTGTTCTTTCTGTAGAAGCCAGCCGTGTGTAAATTGTGTATGGACTGAATCTTCTTCTTTCTTCTTCCTCTTATTCTAGCGGAAAGTTGCTACTCTTGGGGCGTCGAGATCTAACTGTCCCTTTATCGTTTGTTGTGAAAATTGTGAAAATCTTAATATTGTGAAAAAATGTACAAAGAACATAACCCAAACCCTTGTTTTTGTAAAATCTGAATTATGTACATTGCCTACTATTCATATTAGCAACTCAGAAGGTTGTTTTGTGCCTTCAAAATATGGTGTTCGACCTACTACTACTAGGTTATGGGTGATTATGATGTTCATAACGTAGACACTTCCGAAAATGTCTACCTTATGAATATCATATATCTTCCATTTTTTCGAAAGAAATCAAAGCACTAGAAAAAATGTTGCCATATTATAAAAACGAGATGCTAACAGACAAAATTCAACATAAATTTTGACTCTTTTAAGTAAGTTTAATTAAGTACCTAACATCAAACCGAGTTTTTTGAAACAGCAAGCCAGCTTAGATTTTTATTTGAATTATTTTCAATTGTACTTCGAAGCGTGGTCTGCACATAGTCACCATTATTGTGTAAGTATTTTTATTTGAGGAAAAATAAACACAAAATTTATTTATTCGGATTTTCCAAAATTATTTAATATTTCTCTTGTAGTTCATAACGTAACCTTATCTTTATTTTTGAAAAGTGACAACTGTATATGTAGTCAATTTTAAACATGCGATAAAACACGTTTCTTTATTTTATTAAGCTCTATTCAAACGGGAGAAACTTGAAACATAACTAACTTCGAAATAAATACAAAACATCAAAAGGCCGAAGGCAGAAATAATTAGAGAGAAATAATAAGAAATCAGAGAATTATCAAGTAGTATTTTGAAAACATGGTTATATCGCTGGAAGATAATATATGTAAGATTAGCGATCATCTTTCAATTTGTAGAAACAAGTAGAATTGATGGCCTTAATAAAAAAAGAATAAAGGAGAACTTGATCCTTAATATTTGCACATTTGGAAATATAAACAATTGTTTTTTTAAGTTCTACCTTTTTAATTTTCATCCCAATCTCATTTCAATCACATAAGAGATTGATAATGCCCTCACAAGGCGAAACGCGTCTCAGAAAATTAAAAAGGTAGAACTTAAAAAACACTTGTTTTTATTTCCATATGTGTGATGTGGAATTCTACAAACGTACCTCTGAAACAGTAAATTTACTTAATATTTGCCGCTTAAATCGGTTTATAAACAAAATAGATATGAACATATATTCTATATAATGCTTATTTTACTAAATCTTTATCTAGATCTAGGACCCTAACATTATTTTGGTCAAACAAGTGGTCATGTTTAATACAGTCTAGAGACGAAGGATCGTAAACTGGATACTCTAGAAATACTAGAAATAAATAAAGCAATCAAAAAAAAACTTAATAAACATTCAAATACCTGCTTCATCCCCATTGTTAAAATAAGTATTACTGTATGTAAAAATTAATTACTGTTGTATATGTCAATAAATAACTACCCTCGCCCCCCCCCCTCTCTATTTGTCGGCCATATTGATTTACAATTAGTTCTAATTTTGCCTCTGAAGATGATGGTTATGCCCATCGAAAGCGCTTAGGCTTATATAACTCAAATTAGCGGAATAAAACGTTGTGTATATATCATTGTGTTGATCACGAACTTCCGCTCTGTAGACGAAACAACGCTTAATTTAATAAACAAAGATGTTTACATTTAATGACGACTGCCCGCGCTAAAAATGACATAACAATAAAAATTGTTTTATATCCACTCGACCTGCTCTTTCGTGGTTCGGATTGATTCCTTCCCTCCTTGGGTGGCCAAGTTGATTCGGCAAAAAGATTGGCGGGCGGAAACCTTACTCAGCCGATACAGATCGGTAATGACGTCACGAGTGGCCGCGGAGGACCCTCCAGCCACCGTCTCGTGAAGAGATCTCTGCGGAACTCCGTCGGCATTATTCCTGGAGCAGGCCGCGGGCCATCACTTGACACCGCGGGACGCGGAATGGTGCCAAATGCGAGCGGAGATGGAAATCGTCCAAGGTGTAGCTCTTTCCCAGTGGATTGGAGATTTCAAATGATGATTAAGAAGTAAAGAAAAAAAAGCCCAAAGCCCTTTAAAAATCCCTCTACTGTACTAAATTTATTCAACACGTATGTACGGAGCGCTCTGGAATATGCATCAATCATTTGGAATCCCCAATACTTTTTACATACTAATAGAATTGAAAGATACCAGAAAATTCTCTTAAAGTACTTGAGCAGAAGACATTTGAATCATCAAATACCTCTCCTACATCCATTAAAACTTGAAGAGAATACTCCGATGTTATGTTCTTAGTAAAATGAATCTCTGGCAAAATCGACTGTCCATATCTACTGAAAAAGATTAGCAACAGGATTCCTAAGTATTCAACACGACAGTCGCATCCTTTCTCAATTCCATACTAGATCGCAAGAAAAGTCCTTAATTTTACGAGCGAGTAAACAAGCTAACGAAGCACACAAGTATTGATATTTTCAATGCGAATTCAATTATTATTAAGAATGCAATATTTGGGAGAGTGTTGTTTTAAAAACTAATTTAAAAATTGTTTTTATACTTTGTTTATTTCGCTTTTCTCTTGATTTATTGCTTTTATTACTGTTTTCATACTTTGTTTATTGCTGTTCTCATATTTTGTTTATTTCACTTTTCTCTTGTTTTATTGCTTATATAATTGATTAGATTAACGATTAAGGTCTGAAATTACATTGATATATTGAGTCGTTCATAATTGAGCTCCAGTAGGATATTTCAAGATTGTTTCTTTGATTTATTGTACTATGAACTTGTGAATACTCTAAATAAATAAATAAACAAACATCCTTTTATACGCTTTCTTTGCATATATTCCTAATAGATCCATGCAGGATCCAACTATTAAACACGTTTTTTTAAAGTTTAAAACAAATTCTGGATCAGCGTGTTCTGATTATTAATTGATAATGCGAGTGGTCATCCACTTTACGTTCATGTTGAAAATTTCATAGCTCTAGCTATTAGGAAAGTTGGTGAAAAATCAATTACAAGATTACACCACAACAAACAAAAAAACAAAGAGAGTTAAATAAAAGCATGTTAAGAGTGTCACTCTTATGAGACGTTATAAAAATAGTTAGTAAATTTCAAATCGATTAGAAGGGATATTTGCTTTAATTTACAAAACTTGAGTAAATAACTATGGAGATTCAATGTGTAATAGGAAGGAGTTAGATGTGAGGGTCATTGACGTATTATAAATAGACGCGTTATTCCCATACTATCCTGATTTCAAATGTAGCAAATGCAGAAGAATCTGGTAATTTGAAGTCTCGGTAATTAAAATAACATTCTCTTTCTTACAATAGTGTACGATACTCTGTTCCTTTTTCCCCGGGACTCTTTTTTCGACGTGCCGTCGCGTCCAATCACAAAGATGGTCCGTTCGATAACGAATGCAAGTAAGGCAATTGCCTTCATTTTGACTTGTCACGATTTCACGCTTGCAACGTATCTTCAGTTTATTATGTCATTGGTGAGGGTATGGTTGCCCCGAGTTCATTCATAAAATCAGAGCATCGCTTATATATTGAGTAATAGTGCGACAGTACAGATGTAAAGGAAGACAGGTATTTATCAATAGGAAGGACTTATGGTTTTTACTGAATTTAGTCACATAAATCAATAATGCTTTAAATAAAATTGTAGGCGGCGTTCGTTGCTGCCGTATTACGTGACTCCAGTAGGTATAGTGAGTGCGCCAGAAGCGGCTACCTGAGATGGCTGGTACTTGACGGCTCTTATTTTGTTGCTGCATTTGCAAGACTGCAGGTAACGTATTAAATGCATGACTTGCATTTAATACTTGACTCAATTTCTGACAAACAAGCAATGCGGGTGCTACCATCGAAGACAAGATAAGACACGAATTCATCCAATTAAGCTTCAAAATGACCCCTATTCCAGAAAAATCAAAGGGAAACCTACCAAGGTGACATACTAAAAGAAGGATAACACCGCTAAATACTAAAGTTAGTCGAACAACCCGTGGAGTGCTGCTATCGTAATTCTAAAAGATCTGAAAAACCTAGAGCAGCAGTCTTGATAACCCACGATGATGACGTTAAAATTATATAAACGTCTCACTTTTCATTGCAATATTGGACAGAATTTCAATGCACCCAATTGTAGGTAAACTGACAAATGGAGTATTAAATAACACACGCCAGAACAAAAACAGGACAATCACGACTAATTTGCGACGAATTAAAACTATACAACGACCTACCACGACAGACCAAACAACTGACTACTGACAAATTCAAAACAGATGTGACAAAAATGCTCAAACACGGCCAATTACAAAAAATGATTTTGTATCTAAATTATATTATCATGTAAAAAGTGTTATCCATAAACCTTTTCAGGTTTCTATTATATTTTAAATAAAAAAAATAAGAAAAGAGCACTTATAGTGCTTTAAGAAGGAAATATAAACGCCGCATGACTTCATTTACCTAAAATATTGCCAAACTCAAACATATTTTCGAGAATAAAGATATCCCAATTAGCTTAAAAAGAAAAGCCTTCGAATCGTGTATACTACCAGTAACAACTTACTGAGTGGAAACAATGTCATTTGCAAAGAAAAATTTAGAGAAGCACAAATGCATGCTACGTTCCATGGAAAGATCCGTGAGATAGAATGAGAAATGATCAAATTAGGTGCAGAACTAGGGTAGTGGATATCATGGATCGTGTAGCGAAGCTAAAATGGCAATGGGCAGTGTATGTTGCAAGGCAGGATGCTACAAGATGGACTCCCAGAGTTCTGAAGTGAAGACCTCAGAAGAGATGGGCCGACGATATAAACGTTGTGGATGGAAATAAATTACTACAATCAGCAAATAACAAGGAAAGATGGAAGGGTATGGAAGAGGCCTATATCCAGCAGTGGAGAAGAAAGGCTGAAGAAGAAGAAGATTGTCATGAAACTATTTAAGGCGAATTGTGGGTTAATTAATAAATATGTTGTATTACCTTAATTCAGCGCATCTAAATTTTTTTTCACAAAATTGTTTGAATATTTCTTATGTTAGATCGTAAAATTACTTATTCATACTTTCTTTCATTTCCGCTAAACAGTTACATGGCTTAAGCTTTGACATGGAAACGGTTTCAAAAAAGGCAGTACCTTTATTTCCGACATTTATTTTAAAAATATTTACTTGTATATTATTAACCGCTTTCTCGAGTGGTAATTATTATTTTTCGTTGCATTAATTCTTTTCATTATGCGAGTACTTTATTACGTTTTGATGTCCGGGTCTGCTTCAACACGACTTGATGGATGGTGAAGTTCCATGAAAGAAAACATTCTAAACAAGAATTATTCACTTTGGTCTTCCACAAAATTTTATCTATATGTTTACTTATTTGAATTAGATCGCGAAGGAAGTTGTTTGGCGTAAAGAGTGGGCAAAGAAATTTCATTTTTATTATATTTATATTAGATCTTTAACATTTACTTATAAAATTTGCATAGAAGAAGTATATACATCGAGTTTAAATTACTAAAATTAGCAATATGCTCAGTGTAACAGTTTTAATAAATCGAACCTACAACTATTTTTCTCCGACGTCATCATCTTCTTTTACTTCTTATTCGTTATTCGAACATTAGTGGATCATATTACCAAACATGTATTGTGTAATATGTAGCAATATGCAGTGATTATGTATTGTAGCTAGTAGCATATTAGTTTGAAATGGTTGGACTGCAAACTTCCCACCTGCGGTTTTTCAGCCGTTGTTTTCCAGGGCGTCTGTAAATCCACATCACAAATACTTCGAGTAGCTTCAAATGTCTATAATTATATAATATTATTATTATAATTATACAAATGTCTATAATTAATATGAAAATACATAGCGACATATCACTCTTATTCGCAAATTGAAATGTAGATAATGGTTACATAATTCTTTTTTCAGGCTGAAGAGTGTGTCAATTAATATAGGTTAATAATACAATTTTATCATTAAAAAGTATTAATCATGCATAATATTTATATTTTATCTTGAAAATATTTATATATATGTTTTTTTACATTATCTAGTTTATTTAGCTTTAGTTTTTTGTAATATTTTATTTCTATTTTAAATTTTTATTTCAGTCGCATTTCTTGTACTCCGCCCGTTAATATTTGTGTGATATTTTGTTTTACTTTTAAAATATTTTAGCATTCATCGTGATTTTTTTCAGTCATAAATCCTTGTTTTATAGGAAGCCAATTTAAACCTGTTAACATATTTTTAATTCAAAAGAAGGTATCTATTTGTCATTGGATTCATTCTCATCGCTCTTTTTTTAATTTCTAATTTATTTATATTTCCTTCGTTACTCAAGTATAAATTGAAAATGAGAATCAATTATTGATCTATTAATTATTATGGATGTTTTTTGAGTTATATTTTGTCCTATTCTTACCAATAATATTACTTTTGCGCAATATTCTTTACTCGTCATCAAGAAACCGAATATATCACTTTTTTTAATTTCGAGCACAA
This sequence comes from Agrypnia vestita, assembly GCA_016648135.1. Classification (NCBI taxonomy): domain Eukaryota; kingdom Metazoa; phylum Arthropoda; class Insecta; order Trichoptera; family Phryganeidae; genus Agrypnia; species Agrypnia vestita. The sequence goes on along the minus strand of JADDOH010009620.1, from coordinate 82,896 downwards.
AATAAACCCAACTAGCGAGAGAGTCTTAGTGTTCATTAAAATTTCGTTCATAAACCCCGGCCGAGGATAGTTCCGGGTCTTAAGGTGTCCGCGCCGACATAAACCCTTAAATAAATAAGATTGATTGACCTTTGCACCTGGGGGCGGGAGCTGGGTGGGGGCAGTACTGGGGGTAAACTCGTACCGTCGGGGTTCGAAGGTAAACGCCGCGGAAACCTTAATATTCCTGAAGAAAACTGCCGGTGAAGAGAGAATCTTAGCTTTTTTATAGAAGTTGAGCAAAGCAATTTAACTGCTTCGGTTTGTTTAATTTTAATAAATAATTCATAAAGAAAAAATAATTTTAGATATCTGTCGAACGCCGTATATGAGTCTACGTCTCCTAGAATAGATCTATGAGTTTATCCCCAGATTAAAACCTCAGCATGTGTACGCGGTACACATGAATGAAATGTGTATCTAAGGGCTGGTTGTATCAACTTGGATTTTAGTTAGTTTCAATTGAACACCTCAGATAAATCGCCAACCCACCTTTTCGTCTATCCTGTGGCACGTGTATGTAAGTTATCGAAATCTGATGATGGCATATAAATGTAAAGTTATCAAAACGTGATGCGATGTGTAAAAGAAATTTATTGTCAAAAATTCCTAACGGCAAAATACATTTCTTCGGACAAAACAGTATTATTGTTAGTGTCCTCTCTGCCTACCCGTGCGGGAAAACGGCGTGATGGTTAGTTAGTTAGTTATACTTCGATTTCAATTTGTTTAGTACACGTTGTATCCTGATGATTGGACAATAATCAGTCCGCCCTCTACCTCCGCGGGTAAAGGTCGTCCTCCAGATGACGTTGAATAAGAATTCAACGAAACGTCGAGAATCGTTTCTCGGAAAACATACGGTTCGTATAAATATCCGCAACCGGTTACAGTTAAATATGTCTAACGACCGTAACAAACAACCTTAACTCTTTAAGAAACAGTGATTAACTTTTACATTAAACTATGAAACAATAATGAAATACACTGTAAAAAAAATTATATGTTAAAGTATATAAAATATTACTACGTACTCACTACGTATGCTTTAACAAGTAAAAAAAGAAATAAAAAATTATATATAATATTTAATCAATAGGTAGGTATATCATCCAACACCGCATTTTGAAATACTAAATAATATTTTATCCTTGTAAACGAGCGGGAGACAAGGGAAAAGCCCAAAGCGTTGTGTTAATTATTAACCAGGTATCCTTTGTCGCACAAAGGCACTACACTACCAATCTAACAAACAGCATCTTCCTCTATCTCCGGCACCCCCGGGGACATCGAAAAGTACACAATTGTGTACGATAAACTTTTTTCACTCAGTGTACCTATTTTGCGTTCCTCAATATTATAATATCGCATTTCCCGATGCACTGGAAAATACGTGGGCAGTGTGCGTGGGGCCAGCTATATGCGGAATATTGCGTTTTATATTTAGAAATTAATTTTTGAACAAATAATTGAACACCATTGTTCCAATAGGACTGTTTGATATAAACATAAACTTTGAATAAAGAGAAATCTTCGGAAACAAATCATCGAATATGAATAGAAGTCCAATATTTTGGCTTACGCTTTATTTGATTACATTATGTGCTTTGGAGTGAAGTGTAAATATTTAATTTTTTTATTTTTATATTTATTTATGCAGTAGATACTTAAAAATGTTTTTAATAATAAATTTAATCTATGTAGTTACATTTTAATGACATTATACTCCCCATAATATGAGTCAATAGCTCGAGCTTATGGGAGGAGTATTTTAAGGCCAAATTAAAGTACAAAAGCAGAAACCATTTAGAAACATTAATTTTTATTATACAAAAACCATTTGAGACATGTGTGCAATTTTACAATACATCGTTGTCCAAAATCAAGGATTTGACAACTTTCTTAAACTGTTCGTATTTTGGAATGTTTCTTTCTTGAAATTTGTTTTGCGACAACAATGTATTGTACCATTTAACTCCCAAGTATGTATAATGATGGTGGTTCTTAAAGTTGGTACCTTCATTTGCTCCTTTGTTCTATATGGGTGGGATGAAACTGATTAAAAGGTCACTTATATTATCCGCTGGGTTCTAATGAATAAGTATGCAAAATTTGCATCTGATCGGTTGATTGGTACAGATTTACATGGAAAATATATCAGGGGAAGAGGAGGAGCAAAGGGTGAGGGCAAGGGATAAAGGGAGTTGGGAAGGGATAAAGGGAGAGGGGGAAATGTTACCTATGTTACCCACCGGGTTCCAAAAATAAGCGTGAAAAATGTGGGTCAGATCGGTCAAACGATAAAGATTTGTACAGAAAATATATTATAAGGAGGGGGAGGTAAAGGGGAGGGAAAAAATGTCGCCTTTATTGCCCGCTGGGTCCTAAAGAATATGTGTAGGTATGCTATAATATTCATATGCTAAATTTGGGTCAGGTTTTCCTGGAAGATATATCAGCGAGGAGAATTTGGGTCAGATAGGTCAAACGGTAAAGATTTGCACGGAAAATATATCAGATGATGGAAAGGGATAAAAAAGGAGGGGGAAATGTCATATTTATTACCCACCGGGTCCTAAAGAATAAGTATGCAAAATTCAGATCAATCAAACTGTGTATTTGTATAGAGAACAAACAGACAGACATTGAGTTTTATGTGTATAGATTTTCGTATTTTTTTCACACTTTTAAGTTGTTTTTCAGTTTTTTTTCTCTTTCGATACTCTTTTTGATTCTGAGCATATGATTTTACTATTGTCTATATTATATTCGAATCACATTAAACGTATGTAAACAGTAAATCAAAATATATAATTACATTAAATTACTTTTCTATGTTAGTATTATACATACTTTTACAGTTCCCATTTCTCGAATCTTCATTGCATAATGAGACAATGTAACTCACGTATGATTTAAAACAAAAACAAATACCTATCAAATAACTTTTAGCAAAATTTCCAGGCGTTCAGTATTGAGGTTACGCAACCTGTCGCGCACGATGCTCGTCTACTCGAATCTCGATACTCGCACGCACACACACACACACACACGTATATAATTGAAAGAGATAGAGAGAAAGTCGCATGGAGGGGGTATAACGTTTTTTCCTTACGTGACGATTTCTACCAATCTACGAGATTAGAACAGGAAAATGAATTTGCCATCCACGTACCGCATAAACAGCACTAATAGGCATGATGACAGATTTTGAAATAACCTTCAATATTGTAGGTACACGTCTACCATTACCGAAAATATCATTATTTTAGTAATAACATAAATTTTTACGCAAATAATTGCATTTTCATCTACATATTTTTAATTTCGCGCAAAAACGCCCGCAGTCATTTCGTCTACGTGACGTCAAGCCTCAGTAAACATTGCATTATGTCTATGGCAACGGTTCAAAGACGAGGTGATGGGTACTGAGGCGTGACGTCATTCGCTCTGACCGGTGTTTCAGTTAAAATGGCGGATCGCACAATTTTATACTTTTATTTTATTGAAAATCTTATTAATCTCAATGTGTATATTCAAACTGTATCATTTTTTAGAATCCTTTCAAAATATTTTATTCTCTAAAATCACTTATTATTTAATCTTTAATACTGTCATCATGCATATTGAAGAAACTTTCTCCAGGTTTTAATATCATTTTAACGCACGGGAAAGCACGAAGGCTTAAAAAAACAAGCCTTTCAAAAAGTAACGGCACTTGTAAATGTGTTTTTAAATTAATTAATTCCATAGAGCCAATTGAGTTTCAGATAATATGGGAATTCCGTCAGTTTTAATGAAAATATTTAAAACCCGTGATATGGTCAGGAACTTTGGCATTTTTAATTACAGGCATTTTGCTATTTGAGCGGCTGCAAATATGTACGCTCTATTCATATTTTATCAAATGGGAGAAATGAAACGATATTCCGATATCTGCCGCTGGATGTTTCTGCTCCGCTCGGGGGATGACGAAAACATTAATAAAATACATTTATTACTTCCACCCCCACTTCTCCTTGCTCGGGAAATTAATCACCCGTGGAGAGACAGAAATGTGGGTGTCGGTTCTTTTATAATTACTTTTAGTAATTGTGTGCCAGCAGAACAAGCGACCGTGACCACAGGTTTCAACTTCAACAACTGATGGACGCAAGGAGATGATGATAAAGAAAATAAATGCCGCGAGTGGTGAAAACAAGTGTGCTGGCGTGATCAGATATGTGGGGAAAGTTCGTGGTCGATGGAATGAAAGTGCGATTGGTATTCAATGTTTATTTCTCGACCGGAGATAGGCTCCGGGAGCAAATGAGGTGTACAGGTTACAGTGCGTAAATGAGTAAATTATTAATTGTTAAAGAAATGATAAAAATATCTAACACGTATACAAATGATTAAGTGATCGGACAAAGAGAATTGATGACGAACGGAAGTCTGCCCGATCTTACGGCAGAAGCCCGACTGGTGTGGTGTCGCCATATCCCTAGCTCGACCCCTTTGTTTATATCGCGGAAATTTGTATTGTGTTAATATAAACAAAACTCTGGTTCGAGCGATAGGTACATGGAACAGGGTTGAACAGGTACCTCTACAGATATACCAATTATGATATCGTCTTTATAAAATCTGCACAAGAAAGTGTATGAAAGTGGACTTGGCAAGAGTGATGTGCCAGGATGAAAGAATGTGGTGTTCTACCCTCACTGCCTTCTCTCGCGGATATATGATGTGATGGTAAGTTAGTTAAATGATTTAAATTCTAAATATCATACCACACGTCTGCGGCACCGTCTTACAACAGATTCTTTATATCTCAAAATTAAATGGTTTGTGTATTGACCATTGATTATTTGTATCTGCTCGGCAAGCATTTTGAACCCGCGCTCTCAGAATTCTTATTTCTGAATCTAGGGTTTCAGCAAGCACACTCATTCACGATCGATTGGTTATATGAAACACTTCCATATTTTCGTATTTATGATAATTGTAAAATATTGTAGGCTTAGTTAGTCATTGTAAGCATATTTGTTTCTTTAATTTTTATACATTTATTGAACTTTAAATACGGTAACATTACATTATTGACGGATTTGACGTTAACGTTGTAGAGATTATTCATGAAGATAATTACAGTGGATAAAAAACATGAACTACCTATGTTATCTCTTTGTGAATTTAATGATGATTTTACTACTCGAGTTTCGAGAGTATCGGAATTTCTCATCGGCAAGTGAAGTAGTATTCAAAGAAAGAAAACTCAAAACTCGATTAATAAAATATAAAATTATAATTAAAGTCACTTAGAGACTACACAGTTCATATTTTCCCCCAATTTAAAGATCTTAATAATGACTAACTCCATCTATGGGGCACCGTTATTATTCAAAGGTCTTGCTGTGTACCAAAAAGTGTAATCTATACTAATATAAAGAGGAAAAATTAGATTGTTTGCATTAAATAGGCTCCAAAACCACTGAACCGATTTGAAAAATTCTTTCACATTTAGAATTCTACATTATACCTGATGAACAAAGGTCATAGAATGTTTTAAAAATGTTAGGAATCCGTATGAAAACTTCGATAATGTAACCCAACGTGTAAAAAAAATACAAAAAAAACCTTATATCGCGTACGCTGCGGAAATAATTGACAATAGAGCAAGATGATGTACTACAGTTTTATAGAGGACATTAATATCTACAAAAAAGTCAATATTACCATATATCTAAGTATTACAGTTATGTTACTATAACTTATATTAACATTAAATGAAATCAATGTTTTTAAGAGAACAGGGGAACCTTTGTTTTCCCTCACAAACTTATTTTTTACTTAATCCTCAACCCGTGCAATGCCGGGTACGACTAGGTAGTATTTTATATAGTTAGTAACTTGAGATGGTGACAAGCATGTTCACAAAACAGTCAGGAAACTAATGTTTAATTACAGTCTCCGTAGCTCGGTTAAAGATTTATAGTCAAACTTTTCGAAACATCAGAAATAACGTAGGTATATACAAAGTATGTACAAAATAAAAATGATTAACACCTCCATTTCATATTAACGATTACATTTTTTGTTTTCGTTTGGAATTTAAAGCCTTTTTTCGGCAACTGAAAATATTTATTAAAGGCTTGTTTTTATCCGTATTTACGTAAAATAAATAATATTTTTCAAATTGAATCCTACCCTTTTCAGATTTAGTAAAATCATGACAGTTTTTTACGTTAGCACAGAAAAAAAATACGCATTAAAATGTTGGCAACTGTCTATAGATTTATGCCGACATTGTATTGGGAGTTAACATAGGATACGCCAAAAAAAAATTACAACAATTTAATCAATAACATTATTTGAGAATACACATGCTCATTTGTTATTTACGACTTTTTACCAACGTTCTACAAGTTTTTCTATCACATGACACAACCTCAGTTTAAAAGAGAAATTATATCACTCCTGACCGAAAATAATTTGAGCATGTAAGACGGACTCTTCGGAAATCAACCTAAACAAAAAAAAATATTGCTACATAGACGCGGGTATACATTTTTTGACTCGGTTGGCCTGGGAGCCTACGTGCATAATAGTATGTCGTGCGGAGATTGTGAACTTCGTTCATCTTGTAGTCGCAGATTGTACTATACTTGTATTGTATAATGTATTAATATTTTGCAGTAAAATTTTACTGTACTAATATCACCTTGTCCTAAATGATTATAATAAAAATTTTAAAAAATATCTCTGAGATGAATACTATCCTTTCTTGCCTTGAAGGATTTGTCATATTTGAACAGAAGGAGATGTCGAAAATGTTAACTTTTTTCTGCTTAAATTTGATTTTAAAGGCCTCTAATTAAATATAATAATAAATGGTATGTAAAAGCAAATACAATATATTGTAGACCAGAAAATTTTCTTTCAAAAGAATGAAAATTTATTTTACTTTCATTTTCTTTTTCACTTTTTTTAGTACGCATTTTAAAATTTGATAAAAAAACGAACAAGTAACTTTTGTAAGTTAATTTCATGAGTAAATCCTAATTGTCGTTTTGTCTTGTTCCAGGTAAACATCATCTTGGACATTACGCCTATTAGAAAAGTTCGCCAGGCGCCCCGCCAGGTAAGAAGATTTATATAGCGCGGAGCGTGTTCCCGAACTACTGACAGGCGGGTCATCCCTCGCGCAATAAACAATAATCTAAGGTTTATTGGTCGGGGATATCACGGGAGCCCCCGCACCTCCCTATTGGTTCCGGAACCTTCAAGGTTTACCCAAAGTTCGGTGGACACGCGTTAGAAGATTTTTGTCATATATATTACAACGCACAGGGTCATATGTTTATGTTTAAATTTTAAAAATGTTTATTATGTTTATTATTATTATTATATTTATCAAAACTACTCTCTTTATCGGTTAAAAAAACGTGTTTATGAAACAAGTCGACACTTTAAAAGTGTCATTGTATACATTGACGTATTATAAATGGACACGATATTCCCATATATCCTGATTTCAAATGTAGCAAATGCAGAAAAATCAGGTAATTTGAAGTCACGGTGACTAAAATAACATACTCATTCTTACAATAGTGTACGATACTCTGTTCCTTTTTCCCGGGGACTCTTTTTTCGACGTGCCGTCGCGTCCAATCACGAAGAAGGTCCGCTCGATAACGAATGCAAGTAAGACCTTCTTTTTGAGTTGCCACGATTTCACGCTTGTAACGTATCTACAGTTTATTATATCAATGATTATATATGTAAGATATATCGAATATCCTTCTGCACAATCATAAATAAAATAATAAGTAATTAACTTTCTAACACGTCATCTCCCCGCATGGTACGCTGAGAAGATATAATGCCGCACTCTTCTATCCTGGCCCACCACCAATATCATACATCCGCTCATGCAATCTCTTCGGTTGTTGAAGCTTTTAACAGAGCTGTCCTCCAGTATTTGGATTAACTGGTCGTGTCGAGTCTTTCGCGAGTGCCCTCTCTTCCTCTTGCCTCGCCTCATATGTATTTATTTACAGTTCTCTTCTCGTCCACAGTTTTCACGTGACCAAACCATCTCAACAATTCTTTTTTATTATGCTGCAGATGGCTCTACATTCGCTTTTATTTGTTCTACTCCACTCTATCGTACTTTATTTTTCATTTTTGATCGTTAGAATTAATACAGTGATCGACTTACATTACATTAACTTACCTTCTGATTGATACCTTTCCTATTATTATTTTAACTCATTCGAAGCAATTTCAAAACATGTGCATGTTTGTCCCTGACAAGACTAACACGCATGTGATCAATTATTGGTGGAAGTGTAACAATACTATGGTTGAGATGTGTAGTGTTGTGAATGTAGTGGTGTAGTGTTGGTCCTGACGAAGAGACGGGTACGTCTCGAAACCGGTAGACCTAAAATCTGGTAGTGGTTTTAACAAAGTTAACTAACTGTCACAATTTCAAAACTATTTTATCCTCAGGTTTAGATTTTTACAAAAATTTTACAGATATTCGCTAAAATTAGCGAAATTATATGTTGTGCTACTTGTTAGACAAATATACATCCTATATTTACGCTTCAATATTAATTAATTGAAGCAGCCTTGGGCTCTGAAACATGTTCATATTTTTCAATATATTAGTGGTGAAAACAAAGTACATTTTTATTAATTATATTAATAATGTCACCACAGAAACATTTTTCTCTTTTTGGAGAAATTTAATTATTTAATGAACGTCGTAAAACCTCACTTTATTATAATGAATCGTATTTACTTTTCTTAGCTCGTATATAGTACTTCAAAAAATAAAGATAAACACAACCACAACCAAAGAAAAAAAAACAGTATCAAATATAAAATAATTTATAACAAAAAGAGCCAGAAAAAATATTACTTAAAAAAGTAGTAAAGGCTGTACTGAGATTTTTAAAATGTTTAAATAAGTAGTTAAAAAATCATGAAATGAATGCTGAAAGGACAAGACGTTAGAAAAATGAATAATTTTTGGTTGCCAACGACTAGCGCAAATGATAGAAAAACAATTATTGTCTACTTTTAAGACCACCCTTCGTCCTTATACTAATTTTAAATCGAGCGTAACCCATTTGTCTTCGCTGGACTAACAAATCGCCACTAACAGGATCGGGAATTAAAATTCCCGAAAACCCTGATTTATCGCGCCCCCTTCTGCGACAGGCCATGACGCGGAGACAACGAGGTATTCCTCGGGGACCTATTTCGTTACAACTTTAATGAAAATTTAAATTGGGGATCACACCACAACAATTCCGCAAATCATCCCACTTTATACATTATTCGAGTCTAAGGCTTTCATCGTCATACGCAGTCGTTTCACATTGTTTGAGAATTGTTTATCAGGATTAATAGTGGGTTCTCTTCGTGCCATTACTGTCGAGGATCATTTCTGTCACAAGTGTCGAAATGACCTCATGTCCAGTCATACGAGGCAGCGTCTGCAGCGATTTGCTAAATCTGCTATCTATCTATCTGCGATCTGCTAAACTAATCTTATTATATTACTTGTTCTAATGAGTACCTGTGTCACCTGACACCTTCTTCTGCTGGTGCAAACCAGACTAGTGCAGTTTTGTTGCATTGTTTTATGTTAGCACTCACAAGAGACCCGTCTCTCTTCTGGGCGTAGTTTCTTACTAGGTTTTATTGCATATTTGTTATTTTACTATTTCTAATATAAATTCTCCATATACTCGGCACATTATACATTGTATTTCCTGAAATTACGTCTTCGCCTTATTAACTCTAATGATAAAATAACAAACTGTAGTAGTATCTGCTGATGGAAAACTTAATTACATTTTTGTACTTTCTGACAGCGTAAGATTTAAAGGTTTAAGGAAAGTAATTTTCTCTTTAGTTCTGTAGATAGATACCCGGTGTGGTTAGAGACTTCCCCGACTACGCTGGTTCCCTGGACCGCAGCTTCCTTGGCAAGATCTTTACGCACTCAGCAAACGACCGAACCGAGAATTAACCTTCAATTACTCGGTGGGGTATGTTTGTGTACTTACACAACAACAAATAAAATTACATTAAGGAGGTGGAATGTGTAGATATATTATGTACTTACATTGTTTACTATTCGAGTCACTTCAGTAAAATAATGAGTATAATATTAGTATTTTTATAAATCTTAGTTACGTAATGATAAATAATCTATACATCTCGCTACATTAATGTTTTTTATATTGGCAATATGCACACTACGTTTTAAATTTTTTTACACAAAGTTTTAACTCTATACTGTTTTACGTCGTTGTTTTAATGAACTGTATTAATATTTTTGAAGAGTAGCGTTACATGGCAAAGAGTAAATACATAAATAAATAATAAGTTCTTCATAACCATTATTAAAAATTTTGGAATTGATGCATATATTTAAAATTTTCAACGTTACAATAGGATATGAAAAAAATTACCTATTACCTAAAAAATTACCTATTACCTAAAAAAAATTACGTGGCAAAAACATCTAGACTTGAGAAAATCATATAGATGTATTTTTTTATTTTTTATTTATCTTAATTATTTAGTTACACACATAATGTTGTGTGGGCTAATATATGATTTCACATAAACAAATTGTATTCCATCTAGTTATTTAAAAGTTTTTACAATCAAGTTTTTGCACTCCTGTTTAAATCTCTTTATATTCACCGTGTTTTGAATTTCCTTTGGCAGGCTATCGAAGATTTTTAGACCCTTGTACATCATACAATTTTGTGAGGTGTTTTTATTTTCTTTGGTAGTCTTACGTTGTCGCTTCCTCTTGTATTGTAAGAATGAAAGTCCCTATTCAGCTTCATCCTGTCGTCAAAGTATTTGGGTACTGATCCGTGTTTAATTTTAAATATTTGCACCAATACAACATACTTTATTCTTTGATTTACTGCTTCTAGTCCCAGGGCATTCAACATTTTTGTTATTTTGGTTCTCCTATTACACTTCACTATTATGCACATCGCTCTGTTTTGTAGTATTTGAAGTTTCTTTAGCATTCCTTCGTTGCTTATAAATAATATACTAGATCAATAATAACACGTCTCTTGGCTGCGAAGCGGCCACCACCATAGCCGCCCGCAGCAAGTAATCGGCTACAGCCGGTGGATTCTACAGAAACCCTGGCAACACACACCTGAAGCCGATTGCTAGTTAACAAGAATTATTGTATTATACACAACGCTATTTGTAATTGTAATTGTATTGTATTGTACTTTTCTCCCATTAGAAGGTTATGTCGCACATATAATTTATATTGTGCTGACCCTAACATTGATGCTGATATTCTTGCAGACACCTTATCTTCGTTCAAAAACTCACTCATACACAACATCCATTTTCTAAACGATGACATGAACCTATAGATCCATTAAATCAATCATTCATTAAATACTAATCGCACTACACTCAAACACAAAATATATAATATAATTAATTGCAAAAATACATGTTACTAGAGCGTGCCGAAGACACTTGTAATTGGGATAATGGGCATAGTCTTCACTATAATGTTTATTATCTGAGTGTCATGTACCCATTATCCTGTTAGTGTCTCTAATAAATAAATAAAATAAAATAAAATAAAAAAAAATAAAAATAAAATTTAAAAAATAATAATAATAACAAAAAAAAGGTGATCGATCGTAATGTGAGATGAAAGTTGCCACTAGAAATGAAGGGTTAAAGCTTTTTGTCAACTGGAATTGCGTCCTCCCAGCGGTCCTCGGCCGCGGAGCAAGAAATAAAGTCCAGAGCGGCCGTTCCTTGGGAAGATTTATCGCCGCACCTTTATTCTCTTCCGAACTTACGCAGGCGGCCATTGCCAAACATAAAAATATATTCTTCGGAATATTTTGAGTTTGTTCAAATCTTTCAGAACAGTGCTGGATTTATGTCACAGAGACATTATTAATCAATTAATGTATATTATAGATTTCTCACAGAGACGAAACTGTATTTATTATGGGAAAGTAGGTATAGAAGTCATTTGGGTGTACATAGGACTTATGACCTATCTTATGGTTGGCTTAAGTGATCACTTTACACAATGTAACATTCGCCATTTCCACCCATGATAGAATATACCATGCTTATTCATTTTTTGGAAGTTGTATATATGTTCAAATTGCGTGGAAAGCTTTCACATATGAGTTGTAAGCGCCTTTCCATGCGGCCTGTACAAAGCCATTTTCATTCCCCTAAATCCCCACAATAAAGTATATTGCTCTCAAAATTCCGTAAAAATCAATGTAGATTTTCTCATTAGCGACATCTGTGGGGATTTAGGGGAATGAAAATGGCTTTGTACAGGCCGCATGGAAAGGCGCTTACAACTCATATGTGAAAGCTTTCCACGCAATTTGAACATATATACAACTTCCAAAAAATGAATAAGCATGGTATATTCTATCATGGGTGTAAATGGCGAATGTTACATTGTGTAAAGTGATCACTTAAGCCAACCATAAGATAGGTCATAAGTCCTATGTACACCCAAATGACTTCTATACCTACTTTCCCATAATAAATACAGTTTCGTCTCTATGAGATATCTATAATATACATTAATATATTCTTCGATTTATGAAATACTAGCTGGACGTACCCGGCGTTGCACGGGTTAAGGATTAAGTAAAAAATAAGTTTGTGAGGGAAAACAAAGGGTCCGCTGTTCTCTAAAAAACAATGTTTCCATCTAATGTTAACATAAGTTATTGTGACATAACAGTAATACTTAGATATATGATATTACAGACTTTTTTGTAGATATTAATGTCCTCTATAAAACTGTAGTATATTACTTTGCACTATTGTCAAAATTTCCGCAGAGTACGCAATATAAGGTTTTTTTTCGTAATTTTTTCACGCGTTGGGTTACATTATCGAAGTTTTCATACCATTTTCCCTAACATTTTTGAAAATATTCTATAGCCTATGTTCATCAGGGATAATGTAGGATTCTGAATGAGAAAGAATTTTTCAAATCGGTCCAGTAGTTTCGGAGCCTATTCAATTCAAACACACAATCAAATCTTTCCTCTTTATAATATTAGTATAGATTTCTTTATCATTTGAAAGTTTCCAAAGTCGTCGCGGGTTGTTTATTTTGTTAGTGAATTAGTATATATTATAGGCGAATTGTAAAAATCTGTCTACCGACAAAATATACACCACCAGGACTCGAACCAAGCGTAATAAAATCTTATAAATGTATTGTGACTTCATAGAGAATCAAATCTAATGCCACGCCCACTGGACAATTAGGACAGATTCCTAATAGTATAGTGAGACATATTTATTTTCATTTTAAACTATAAAAAACATACTATTAATGGATTCGGCATTAACATCGTTCACGATGATCATTAAATTGTAAAAACATTAATCTTGTTACCTCTATGAGAGTTTAATAATATTTTATTTTATATAATTTAGAATTCAAACAGCTTATTTGATATTAATAAATAGAACATATGATATAATAATAATATTAATCCAATTATATGAATTCACTTAATTAACCTAAAATACTATGTAGTGTTTACAAGAGAATAAGAAGACATATTTAACAAATTCAATAAAAAGATCAAGGAAGAAAGAGTTTAAGTTATAAAAATAGATTAATACATGAAGAAAGTACGGTAAATTTATTTTCAAGGGGAGAGGAAGGAAGAAGAAATGGATTTAGTAAAGGGAATATGGGATAAGGAATAAGATCTGTGTGATAAAGATTAGTTAAGTTAAAAGAAAGGCCGTGTGGAGTTACGCAATGTGTGTTAAATGTGTGTTTTAATCTAAGTAGTTGTCGTGTTGAAGATGTCGAGTTCACTGAAGAATATGTTAAAATTCGATGAAGCTCTGTAGAAGAATGAGTTTTGTTTGAAGTTTGTGTGGCAGTGTGGGAGATAGATTTTATAATAATATAGAAAGAGAATCTCTCTTCAGGTGAAGTATCAAATTTAAGTATCTCAATACTTCCATTACAACCACCCTCACACCAGTAACTGCGGCTCATTTTGTCAATATCTAACCATTTTTTTACATTTTTACTTATTTATTTATATTTAAACCGAATCAGTGTAAAAATTCTATATTAAAAAGTAGTTAATTTGATGTTTCACCTGTCAATGAGATATTCTGTTCCTCTCGAAACTTAAGTAGTGAAAAATATTTAAATATTATTGAACTCACGTGGGGGTAGCAAGGTTTATATTTTTACTAATTTGATGATAAAAAAACATATTTCTATAGAAAATTAACGGTTACCCTAGTGTAATTGATATTTCATTCTCAAGTGAATATACCAGGCTCGTGTCCCTATGTTTTTTTTCGATATTTAGATTTCATATTTTAAATAAACATGTAATTGGAAAATGTTCAAAGTTTTTTTGTGTAACATTTTGGAAATTCATTTTTAATATATTAAATATGAATCGAATTGAAAAACACTATTTTCTCCACTATATATTTTATTTAATTATTATTAAAACGTTTCACGTTTTATCCATCCATCTTCCATCCATCAATCCATATCTATCTTCCATTCCGAAGTGATCTCGAAAACGTTTCAACAATTAAACAAAATACATAGTGGAAAAAAAGTGTTTTTTAATTCGATTCATATTTAATATATTTTAATTGGCAATATTTTTTACATGAAAGATGATCTATATATAGTAACAATATTTATTGCATACATTAATTAATTATTACGTGTTTATTTATTATATTTCCCGCCTACTTCACAAGATCAGAGTCCACGTCGAGGCGTTGACAAAGAACTATGTTCTAATTGCAACTTCACAATGAAAGTGTGTTTTCATTAAAATATTTTTTCTATTCAGCCTACCCTCCAACATCCCCAGAGATAATGAATACGCCATCATCTTATACATAAAACAACCCTCTCAGTGAAGTCTCCATCCCATCTACACTACGAGGGCTGATTCTTGACTCTTTCAGATAATTAAAAAAAATGGAGAACACCTCGATGGCGGTACGACATTGGTTTGCCCCGGGTTTTAACGGGGCATCGAACTTGACAATAAATCAATCTCGATCGATCAATCTAGAACAGTAACGCAATCGCGTTATTTTCATTTACAAGTACGCATTTTAATTTCAGATATGATTCAAAGTTTCGCTGAACGTTTGATGTACTCTATAAATTCCGTTAGAACGTGGTTTCTAAATGTTTGTGGCGAGCTTAATCTCGGTATCTCTCCGTGAAGTGGGAGCTTCTCTGTATGAAACATTAATTCCCGAGCATTCTCACCGCGCTGATGTAGCTGCAAATAGCCAACCTGATCAATTTCAGCTTTCTATGTGGGCTTACTTTACGCGTAGGGTAGCTTGTTGGTCTTGTGGTTAGGACTCTCGCCTCGTGATCCAAAGATCGCGAGTTCGATCCTCACTCCAGACCAGCAAGTTAGCATATTTTTATAGCACAAGCGTTTAGCTTAGTTTGAAAATAGTAAGAATATTGGTGTGACACGGAATCCGTGTTCGCATCTCTATTTTAAAAAAAAAACAGAAAATGTTTTAATAAATTATCAACACTTTAATTGAGACAAATTATAGAAGTCTCACAGAGATGAAGTTATTCATACGAGAAACATGTAAAAATACTTTACAAGCAGATTCCTACCTTGATATTAAGTCGAAAATATTCAAGAAACCATGAAAACTACAAAAAATGTTTTTTCAATTTTCGCAAGGTTTTTTATGAAAATAAAAAATTTTAATATGAAAAAAAAAATGTAACGTTTGATAATCATATCTCCATAACTAATATTAGGATCAATTTCACCGTGACAACCATTTAATATTAAGGAAACACTTTTTATATAAATAATGCCTTTCGTAAATAATACATGTGAGTCTATTTGCAAATAGATATTAAATGTTATTTCATGCAATGAATCTCAAAAACGTTTAATTAATACCCTAAATCTATCCATTTTTATTAATTTCTCATTATCTTTGTATATATTTTACTTTTTTAATGAAAACCCATTTTAAAGTAAATTTGAGATTTTCAGAACAAAGTTCTATGATATGTAGTTTTTTTATATATCTTGATTCATCTAATTCGTTTTAAATATAGCAGAACAATATTTTAAAAAGTGCTAATAATAAAAATTGTAAATAATACTAACAATAATTAAAACATTTGTGTTTTCAATAAAAAAATAATGTCAATTAGGTTTATTTTAAATTTGTGGTTCCGATGACGAAACTTCGGAAAAATTTAAATTTTCTTTATTCTGTGTGGATCCGGAGATCTCGATTCACCCAACTGTATCGAATTTAATCCACGAATGGGGACACTTATAACTTGTGGATAACTTTGGTTATTATCGTATTTCGGCTGATATTGGAGATATTTGAAGACCCCATGACAATAAGTTGTTAACTAACATTTTTGTCAAAAATGAGTTAATAAGCCGTCTAAACTAAATATTGTACGCTCTTTCCATTGGAAATAAGTTCATAACTTAAAAATCATAGGGATGAACGTGTTAACTACACTTTTTCATAAAATCAAATCAGTCACTAATGGGAAGAACATGTCATCTTCAATGATAACATGTTCATGCGATCATTCTGAAGTTAACACGCCTTTTAATTTGATTGGAATATTTATGGTTAGTATAAATTTAACTCTTGCAGTACTGTCATATATTTGTTTTTATTTGAAGACTATTATAATATGTACTTATATATTATTTTTCAATAATTTTAAATGGTACATGCCAGGTTTTGTAGTATTAATTAACATGCCAGGTATTTCGTAATTTTGGATAATGGATGGTAAAAACGGATAGCATTTGAAGGGTTGTTTGATGTTTGTGTTTTACCAATTTTAAAAAGCTGTTAGTTATTCTATTAAAAATGAGTTCCAGAGGCGAATAGATGGTTGTTAACATTTTTTGAGGGAAAATTAGTATATTTTTATTTTTTTTTGTGCATAAATGCGTTTTTTTTACTTTGTAAATACTTTTTTTGATATTTTAGTGACATAAATCGATAAAAATTAATCTTCAATTAGCAATAAAACAAATGCAAATGTCTAATTATCTCAAAATGACTTGAATGTAAGTTAACAACTTCTTGCCATGGGGTCTTCACTTATAAGTTGTGGATAACTTGGGTTATTATCGGATTCCGGCTAACATAGGAGATATTTATATCTCATTACTTTAGTGTGTTTACATTTAAAATGTGGTAATATCAATCGCTGAGCAACCCCGCGGAATGTGTTTCGAGAGTGCATCCATTTCTGCTTCGGCTTTAAATCCGCGCAATGATGGCCGCTAATAAAATTATTTATGGGCCGTGAGTGTTTTCGACAAGCAACTATCAAACTCGATAATAAATTCGCGCTCTGCAATACCCACTTGAGAAATATTAGTGTTTACTTATTAAATTATATTACATGTACAGATGATAGACAAACGTAACAACTAAAATATTAAGTCGTAAGAAGACAGATGGCGATAATATTATATTATGAAGAGCAGAGATGAGATGAAATATGCGAAACGTAGGCGTTGAGTAGGGAGTAAAAGGAATTTGATATATTATTTCGAAAGATACTCTACGTTAGTCATCTAGATTCAATACATTCAATACTACCTATAAATTAAAATAATGACTTCTATATCATTCATAATTCAATATCATTCAAAATTCAGCATGATTAGATTATTTAAATAAAAGTTACACGTTTTATTTGAAGTTTCAATATAAGAAGATCTTTTTCTTTTTCTTCTTCTGCATCCTTCATCTCTTCACTGCTGGATATAGGCGGCTTCCATACTCTTCCGTCCTCCTCTGTTGTTAGCTTATTTTAGCCATTTTTCCCTCCCACAACGGCTATATCGTCGGCCCATCTTTTTGAGGTCTTCCAATTCCTCTTTTACTCTCCCAAAGTCTCTTTAGAACTCTGGAAGTCCATCTTGTGGCATTCTTCCTCGCAACGTCCCGATCATTATCCTTTAACTTCTCTATATGATCCATGATATCCGTTGCTCTAGATCTGGGCCTAATTTCATAATTTCTTTCTCTATATCTTTGACTTATACCAAGCATAGATCTTTCCATGGATCGTTGCGTGTATTTGAGCTTCTCTACATTACACTCCGCAAATCGTCACTGGTAGTGCGTACGATTCGAAAGCTTTTCTTTTTATAGTAATTGGGATCTGTTTTTCTTTTAAAAATATGTTTTAGTTTGCCAAATATAGATAAAAAGAAGAAGCTGTAAATGTAAAGTTATTTGATAATTAAAACAAATAAGATTCGAAAGGACACACGATAATATGCCCCAAAGCTATTTCATTTGGGTCATCCAATAATAAAATAAAGCAAATGTATTAAAAACGGTCATATACAATTGATTTCTTCAATAAAAAAATATTTATATAAGTCGAAAATTTCACATATGTTGTTATAAAGCAAAAGCAGTAATATCCATAAATAAATTAATGCAGTTATCGAGGATTACTAATTTATAATGTACTGAATTCAAAATTTTATAGAAAACATAGCCTATACATTTATATAAAACATGATTTTGAATGGGGTAGATAAATACAATCTAAAATCCAGTACATTTAAAATTAGTAATCCTCGGTAACTGCATTCAAAACATTTTTTTATTTCTTGGATTGCTGCCTTTGCTTTTATTTCCCGGATATAATATGGTTAATATAGTGTAATTGCTTAATTTTTACGATGACTGAAATTACTGGTTAGAATTCTAATTATAATTACATATTTTTACAGAAAGATTTTTCGGCGTGTCTTTTTTTAGGTGATAAATCTAATCTTAATGGTATTTAAGGCTGTTTCTTTTAGTAAAAATTTAGATGGATCTTATCTATAATTCTGGACTAATCTTTAATAAATAAAATTAATACTACTGTGTATCTTCAGTTACATTACGTAGGGGTATATTTTTGAATAACTTGTTGAATTACCAAAACAAAATGAAATAAAATACCTTATTCCGTGAAGCACAGTGGCCGACGAAGCCTCCCAGCCAGGCACGCCGTTACATCAAATATTTATAGAATTTAAAGGAATACGGATATTGCAGGACGCGGCCCGAGCGCGGGGCTAGAGTCATTTTTTTCAAATGCCTTAATTTAAACATTAACTAAATTTTGTAAGCTCTTTTTAATCAGAGTTGAAAAAAACATTTTCTCGCAGATACTTCGAAAGGACGACCGAAGCTTTTAAATTAAAACGGAATAATTGGCGGCGTGCTCTCAGTTTTTTGACCGAATAAAAACAGACATAAAATATACGAGACTCGAGAAATCACTCGTCTACTATCAATGCCAAGTTTTAAAAATCCAGGATTCAAGAGTATTTGGAATGTTAAGTCTAAAACTTTAGAGGAACAGAACTCCAACTTCAGTATCAAGGATTTGATCGCTGTTTGATATAATGAATGCGTGGCTCTCCATTGCTCATAAAAAATCACAATATGTCATCGAAAACAGATATTTTCTCTTTGATCACGAACAGTCCCAGTGTTGTTATAGAAATGAAATGGACGCTTTCATTCGCCCACTTTATTCACTTCATATCATTCGCATTAAGGCGACACTTCGCCAGGTGTCGCCTTAATGCGAATGATATAATTAGAGCGACATTTTCTAAATGTCGCCCTAAAATCATGCAGGAATAAAATTCTCTAAGCCACCGAAGATACTTTTCTCGTCTATAAAAAGAAGAGATGAGAAATATTTATTATTCTTTTCAACCCTAAAACCAACATTTTTATCTCTTCTTGGATTATTTCAGATACTTCATGCCTACTGGGTTGCTTTTTTCAAAACGACTTTCATTTTTAACTACTAGTACTGCAATACAATACCACAATATTTAACATACATAAATGTAGGAAACCCTGTTTTGTCAATTTCTAAATACAGTAACAGTTCAGAGTATAATTTTAGTCTTATTTTGGTATTGAATGGTCTTTTTGCACCAGAGCTATGCAAACCTTTAACTTGAGCAACGTATTTATTTATTATATATTATACAGAGTATTCACAAGTTCTCAATTACAATAAATCAACAAAACAATGTAATCTTGAAATATTCAACTGGAGCTCAGTTAAGAACGACTCACATACCAATATGATTTCAAATCTTAAACGCTAATCTAACCAACAGTATGACAGAAAAAGTAACAATAAACCAAAAAAGTGAGAAACAAAGTATGAAAAGCAATAATTACATAATAAAAAATATCAAGAATATTAAGCAATAAAACAAAAAAGTGAAAAACAAAGTATGAAAGACAGCTTTTTATTCTATTAGCTTTATATTCTAATATATTCAACAGCACAGGTATTCTCTTAGCA
This sequence comes from Agrypnia vestita, assembly GCA_016648135.1. NCBI lineage: Eukaryota > Metazoa > Arthropoda > Insecta > Trichoptera > Phryganeidae > Agrypnia > Agrypnia vestita. Next base: position 62,420 of record JADDOH010009620.1, on the reverse strand, counting down.
CACGGCCCTTTGAACTTTCAAATAACGCTAGCTGCTCGTAAGTGCAGCTGGGACTCATTTAACTATTAAATAAAACGAATTTAGCATCCATATTACTATTTTAAAATCGCACGTTGCGTGATACATGCTTTCATTAACTTTTCTGATGTTAAAGAACTCAAGAAACCAATGAAATTGCCCATCAATGTAATTGTTTTCAATTGACCTATTGAATTATAAATTAAACAATTTATTTATTTTTTGTATTAAACAATTTTTGCATGCATGCGATGTAAATATGTAGGCTTTGGACGCATTTATCAAATATTTTGAAATATTTAGAAGCCCATTATTAAGTTCACAGTCGCAAAAATAAAGTTTCCTCATTTTCCTGGAATGGATAATGCCGTATTTAAACTGGAATTTGTAGACTCAGGACTTGTGGAATCCCCAGTCCTCTAGAATTCCTACAGAACTAGAATAGGCGTGATGTAAGTATTAAAAAATTAAAGAATACCTAAGTGATTTTAGAAAATATTTTGAAAGAATTCTATAAAATGATCCAGTTTTAATATACACACTGAGATTAATAAGATTTTCAATAAAATAAAAGAATTAAATTGTGAAATCCGCCATATTAACTGAAACACCTGTCAAAGCGAATAACGTTACGCCTCAGTACCCATCACCGTGTCTTTGAACCGTTGCTATAGACACAATGCAATATTTACTGAGGCTTGACGTCACGTAGACGAAATGACAGCTGCGGGCGTTTTTGAGCGAAATTAAAAATATGAAGATGAAAATGCAATTATTTGCGTAAAAACTTAGTTTATTAGTGAAATAATGTTATTTTCGATAATAGTAGACGTATACCTACAATATAGAATGTTATTTCAAAATCTGTCATCATGCCTATTCCGTTTTCAAATAGTACCTACAATAAAGGTTTACATTTTTTATAATTAACATACAACTAATTATTAATTAGAAATATATAGTTAAAAATTAAATAATAAAATTTCATCATTGTTGACGGGTTATAGCTAGTTTAAAATAAAAACACAGAAACAATTAAAATTGTCGATGTAAATTTTATTTTTGGTACTATTAATTAATAATCGTCATTAAAGAGACAAAATATGATATTACGACAGCAGGTCTCGTGGGAGCACAAACCTTCACATAACAAAATGACGGACTATAATTAAATGTGTTTGTTAGCAAGAGATGGATTGAGAAACCCAATCGGCTGGGTTCGGGAAACAGTTGTCCATTTTCCCTCTTTTCAGTAATGTGAAAAAATGTCTGCTTCCTGCGAAAGCCCTTGAGATGGTCGGCTCGAACAGCATTTCTTCAACGTACTCGCTGTATAAAAATGTCCTTAGGTTTACACGGCCGTTCGGAATCTTCAGTGTATAGTTTTCTGGGGTATTCTGCCGTGTACATGTGACCTCTCTGGCCGACGTTTCGGATCCCATTGCAGGGTCCATCATCAGGGCTGATGTGATGGGTGTGTGTTGAATTGTAGGTTAAGTTTCGCCTTGCAATACCGTACCGAAGTCAGGATGTATCCAAGTTTGTGTTAGGTTAAGTACTGGATTGCAGTACCGTGTCGAAAGCAAGATGTGTTGATGTAGTGTGTTATGTATCTACTAACGGATGTCGGACTGTGCGGATCGTCGATTTGATTTATCCTACAGCGCCGGATACCGCGAGGTTTTTAACTTAAGACCGTTATCCCTATTAATGTTTACCGGGTGCTTGTATATTTCAATTGCTTCTTTGACCAGGCGCGTGTGGTGACTTTTTGGCTTTCCTAAGATTTTCGGCTCAAATGAAAAATGGTGGCCCGTATCTAGAAAGTGCTCAGCCAATGCCGATTTTTCCGGATGACCGAGTTTGCATGCTCTTTTACGCTCATCAACCCTCTTTGAAATCGTGCGTGCTGTTTGTCCCACATACTGATGATGGACCCTGCAATGGGATCCGAAACGTCGGCCAGAGAGGTCACGTATACACGGAAGAATATCCCAGAAAACTATACACAGAAGATACTCCCTGTCTTATTCCTCATTCCGCTGGTCCTCATTTCAGCATCATTTTTCAACATCTTTCATCTTAATTGACTTCAGACGTATTTAAATTAAATACTCTGGTAACGTCATAACTTTGTTATTACCGTGAGCAGTAAAATCTCCAAGATAAAAAATCCTTTGTTCATTTTTATTAGGTGAAGCTTTTCGGGCTCTTATTTTGAGGGTTCCAAGTTCATTGAATTACCGCGTACACAATATCAAAATGCGTGTTTCTTGTTAGCAAAATCATCACGTAATATCGCACGCAATATTGTTAATTACTGCCGCTAATCATTATAACGTTATGAAGCCATTATAATTATCCTTATAATTATACAACGTAGAATTTTTCTGAATTTAATACACTTTATCCTATCGCTCCACTATCGCATAAAAGCCTGTTCTCTTGATCTCCACTTACTGCAATACTTTTAGTATCGTCACTTCAACAAAGTAGCCGTAGTTGTTTGTATTTTTAGTGTCATTTAATTCCATTAAGAACAAATCAGACGTATGACTTAAAAAAATACATATAAGAAATCTATTTTATCGCTAACTAACCAACCATCATGCCGTTTTTCCGCAAGGGTAGGCAGAGAGGATATAACGCCATATTTTTCTATCTTGGCACACATATTCTTGTGCAAGCTTTACGGCTGTTTATCTGTACATTATATATTAGTGATCTACGATGAGTGCACAAATTTTTTTTGCATATTGCTGCCTTTGCTTTTATACCCCACACATATGATATCTACAACTTTTAAAAATGTAATAACGTGTGAATATCCTTACGGTGTTATTGGTGAACGTGTGTAAAGTGATCACTTAAGCCTGCTTTGTGTAAAGCGGTCTAAAGCCTGCGGCAACCCTAACAAGACTTTCGTATATAAATAGCTTCATGGCTTCGTCGATTCTATAATTTATTTTGATTAATGATTATCTTTAATTTATAAAAAGTATTAATATGATACTTACACATTACAATCTAGATGGCATTTCGGCAACGCCATCGAATTAGTAGAATCGTTGTTCTATAAATTCTTTCCTTAGAACCGGAAGCCGGGGGGGTGCGAACTAATTAGGACTACCTGTTCCGGGATGATTAATGATCCATCGATCCGCCCGGAATATTTGAAGAACACCTAATTAATTCCGTACCCTTGATCGAGCCGTACGAACACATTTGCGTCAGTTATGTCAACATTTCATTAAAATGTTAATTACTTTCAGGATTCGCCTGAACAAAACATTTTTCACGAGAGTTTATTTTTTCATTTTTATTATAAGATATAATATATTCATAAAAGGCGAAAGCTGTTTGTTTATCGAGAAGTTCTTTCAACGTGCCATGGCGACAGGATGAAGTCAAAATTGTATACAAAACTTCAATGCGCTGAAGCCACTCTCAAATATACACGAAATAAAATTCTAGTCGGAAATTTGTTTATCCGCGCGCACTACATTTTTGACTTCTAAACCAATCTACAAAAAATACTTTTCTCCGCATTACAAACTTTAAAAAAATATATATTTTTCAAATTTTCACAGAAAAAAACTGACGCAAAAGAGGACAAATACGGTCATTTTGTTATGTTATTATGTTAAGCCTATTTTCTAAAGATGTCTCAGTTTTGCGTAGGTACGATATTACACTGAAAACAGTAAAGAATAAATATTTCATTTAAAAAATGTTTTACTTTACTTTGTAATACACACATTCATATTGTGTGTGTGTATTACAAAGTAAAGTAAAACATATTTGAAATTATAATGCTGCACCACGAAGTATCTGCCAAATCTTTCAATGATAATAAATATTTCTTTCGGAAACACAGAGCTGCTACCGGGACCAGAATCCGAAACCTTTCTGTTGCCGGTAATATGCTTCCCTCATCATAATTATTGCACTACTGCCTCTGATGTATCTGGACCTTCACGAGCATTTTCTCCCTCTGATTTTTTTTTAATTTGAAAACACGCCGTGTGCTTCTCGAATTTCTTCTTACAAACGTGAGAAGTTGAAAATCAAAATCCACCCAACTCGATGAACTATTTTTTTGACAAATCATACAAAATGTTTCGCATCTTGTTTATAACTTGATTTAGCTTAGTTTTAACGAGCAATAAATTCAGATTTATACTAAATATGACTGATATTTTCAATGTAAAAATGAACTAGGAGAATATATTGACATTAAAATTTGAAAAGATACTAAAAAATATTAATTGTATTATTTGTTTATATCTAATTCTTTTATTTGATTAATTACACCAACATATTTCAGAAAAACCTTTTCATCGTCAGGGTGTTGTATAACTATGTTATATGTGATACAACATCCTGACGATGGAAAGATTTTTCTGAAACATGTTGGTGTAATTAATCTAATAAAAGAAGTAGATATATACAATCAATATTTTTTTTAAATGTCAATGTTGCTGAATCAATTGAAAAATAGTGTTTGGGTATATTTGATGCTCAACGACTGGCGTTTTTGACTACATTCTCATCCCATCCCAAATAATAATAAATTTATTGTCTGTCTGTCTATCTGTAACTGTCCGTAAATATCCCACGATATATTTTCTATTTGTATTTTTCTTTAAGAACCGACATGTAAAAGTATGTATTTTTTTAACGGATTCCAGCTAGTTCCACCGTAGTTTTGGATTCCCCAAGCTACCGTGCTCGTTGTCTTGTGTACATGATGATTAGATTGCTGATGAGGTTATTCTCTGCACACGGCCAAATCATCAAAGTTTCCTATTTTACGAGCTACAACAGCCCATTAAATCGCTCGCAGCTCAAAATTCACTGTTCAACGCAGCTATCACATTTTTAAGTGTTTTTCACGAGAGATGGACTGTAGCAGTAGCATTTATTGGATACAATTCATTCACCCGTGTTTTCTAGGGTATTTGTTTGTTTTTGTAACGCTGTCATGAGCAAGATTTAATTATTAAAAGCACAGATACATGGTAATAAACGTGAAATGTGAAATTATCTCAAGTTGTGGATTGTATAAATAAATGGATTAAATATATATGTCTCATCTCATCTTCTTCCCCATGTCCTATTCGGGTCGGGGACCCATCGCATCTTCAAGACGCCGATCCTCAGCTTCGATGCTTTAGGTTTGGTCATGGTGTCTTTCAAATATGTATGTCCATGATAATATCAAAAAAAAATCGCCTTACAAATGAACGAAACTTTTTATAAGAAAAAACAGAACGGTATTCTACTTCCTTTTAAAAGACCTTTGTGGTCTGTTCTTCAGAGGATAGCCACTCCTGTTAAGTGGATTCCCAGCTATCTTTCATGTTTTGGAAGGCCTTCTGTGAGGCTGATTATATAGTGCAATATAAGGGAGTTTGGTGCTGTCCGTTTTCTGGACATATACTATATCCTACAATGTCCTCAGCCTCACACATCTCTCTTATTCTAGTGTTTCTCACGCAATCCATCTGCGTCTTGCCTGCTATCATCCTCAGTGTCTTCATTTGGAAGTCCTCAATATCTGTTTAGTCCTGATTCTGTCTGCCCTTGCTTCAACGCCGTATGTCATTATTGGTCTTACGCATGCTTTATAGATTCTCATCTTGCTCTTGATGGTCATACATTTATTTTTCCAAATTGATATTTCCACCACCACCAGATATTTCCACTGCTTTGTTAACTTGGGCTTGTATTCCATCGCACAGATCAGCTCCTCCAACCAGGTCTGTGTCTAGATATCTGAAGGTGCTGACCTGTTCTATGGGTTTGTTCTCGACAGTCAGGTTACATGCTTTGGGTGTTTTAGAGAAGGTCATACATGATTGCCATGTTTTATTTCTTTTATGTGTAGTCTGTCGAGCATTATTTGTAAGTCACTATTTTTCTCCGCGATGATCATAGCATCGTCTGCATAGCAGACCACATTAACAATTTCCTCTCTTTCATACCTAGTTGGAGCGATTGGATCTCTTTTTTAAGTTCTTCTATTACCAAATTAAACAAAAATGTACTTAAACTATCTCCTCGTCGTATGCCTGTCATTATTGGAATTGTAACACAACGATGTAGTCAAAAATTTCTAATGAATTACATTAATATTTCATTTTTTGTAAACTTATGACGTTGTCCATTTAAAATAGGAATTTGGTCACATAAATTAATTTGCACTTAAATTGGGCGCAGAAAATATTTTGTGTAAATATCAGCCCCATATATTTGAATAATCGTACAAAGTAATAATTATAAATAAACATTACCGATTCAAACTTTTACAATTTGAATTGGAAAAACAGAATTTACAAACCGGATAATGAAAAATATTAATTAACGGGTATTATTTGAGCTTTGTAATGTATTGTTTCGTAATACGAGGTAACCCAAAAAGTTCGTACGGTTTTCAGCGGAGGGCGATTCAACGAATTGTTTTTTTTTTATTAATTGGCAAAAGGTAGGTTTTGCCTGCTTCATGGAGTCTTGCGAGTACAAACAACGTTAGTCAATTGATGTACTCCAACATGACAAGTACTTTTTGTGATGTTGAGTACCTTTTGTACCTTTTGAAATGTACGCCAAATCCAGGGCTGTCGAGTCAGAATATAATTAATTAATTTATACTATTTTAGAGTCGAGGTCGGCCTACTTAAAAAATATTTTCTAATTTTATTAATCGAATATGCACGTGTTTATCAAGGGTACTTTACACTGAAACTATTGCATTAACTTAAGAAGTATTGTAAACAAGATTTTCTAAATAAATAAATATTTTATGTAAAGGTAAAAACGGCAAAAATTATCAATATATTTCGAAGACGATTTATATATAATTAAATCGGGAATAATACTAATTTAATAATGCGTTTCTTTTCACAAGAATAAATCAAACATTTTATGATATCATCAAAATGTCGTCGTAAATAATCATCATGATATGACCTATGGATATGACCATTGGATATGACAGATGGTATTTACATTCACCATAGAAATGACAAATAGTTTTTGTGTAGAATTTGTAAAAAATAATATTTCTGCAATGACGTGCACGTAGTTCTCACCTGGCACAGGACCTTTCGAAGAAACACTCTATTCCATGAAAAATTTACTTGTCTTTTACACAAAACTCGCAGACATCGAGCTAAGTAAAAATACACGGTTCAGGGCGAGTTTTTCTCGACTATGGAACAAATTTTTTGGGCGCAAACAAATGAGATAAATGAAGATTGACATGAAGTTAGGTATAGAAAAGTCGGAAATAAAATTCCTAGCCGTAGGACGAATTATGTCTAGAATTTTAAATCGGAAAAAACAGATACGTCACGTTAAACAGAAACGTCAGAAATAAAACTTTTAGGCGGAGGACGAATTACGGCTAGAATTTTAAATCAAGTTTTTCTTAAGATAAGGATTATTTAATTAATATTTGTTTCCCAGAATCTTTACTAATGCGTAGTTTTTTTGCTTGTATGCGCTGCACGCCACTGCCTGTGATACATAGTATGTGTATTTTATTTAAAAATAATACTGTGCAGTTAGTGTACCACTACACCACTTTACTATGAATTTCAGCCTAATGCAAGAATACGCACTCCATCCAATTTTTTGTGCCTTATTCGCTTACGGCCAAAAATTCTAATAACCCTTTTTATACCAAAAGTTTTAAAAATTCTTCAATTTATATTCACATATTGGCGTGAATGTAAATAAATATTAGACTAATTAATGTAAGTAGCACTCGCCCGCGCCGGGTTGTGTAAACCCTCTCACCCACAGGGTTACACTCCCCCTGGGGAAGCCCGGAGCAACCTTTTTGTTACGGCCTCTAAAATATTCAACGACTCAGGGGCGCGCAATATTTTTGGCGTATTCAATTATTTATAATAGTTTTTATACAAATCCAAATCAAATTCTGCAGTCTCCATTTCCAAATTAAAATTTATAGATCGGAAACATAATTTTCTTGCTTTAAAAATCATGTGACAAAAAAGCTTTTGTGCCAAAGCAAAAACATTACCAATTTTGTAAAAATTATTTTTTAGTGACGTATATACTGGGTGTACCAAAGCTAGTAGCAGAAACTTGGCCGGTAGATTTCTGCTTATGTTATGAGTCTAAAATGTTCAAGCAACCATGACCTAATATCAATAATTATGGAGATATACAGTATCAAAGATGCATTTTTTTAAATAAAATGATAAAACTTTTGCAAGGTTTTTATCATTTTATTTGACTTTTATTAAAGTGAATGAATTTTTCATCATCGACATAAGTTACTGTAATGATAGTTCAACTTTTTGCAAAAAATAAGTAAGAAATATTGAAAAAAAAAATGCAAATTTTGATATTGCATATCTCCATAACTATTGATTTTAGGTCATGGTTGCTGAACATTTTAGACTCATTACATATTCAGGAATCTACCTGCCAAGTTTCTGCTGCTAGCTCTCGTACACCTTGTATATACATCATTGTATTGTTTCAATGTTCACATTTCCTATGGTGTATAATCTCACTTCTATAAAGGATAAAATTTCCGGAGAATATGGGGGGTGTAGAGGCTTAGATAGACGAACGCAATAACTTTAATATAATAACACAGCATAGAACGCGATACTTATGATTGTGATAAACCTCGACCATGATATTCTTGATGACGTATTCCATCGACAATATTTGTCATCCAAGAATGGGAGGTTTCGATGTTCAGTTGCATGATTATTTCACGCTACTACAAAGATTGCATGCTATAGCATGGCGTATACACCTGCTGTTTTTACTTCTTTTATATCGTCTGCTTGCTGGCTTGCCGTCGAAAAAACTTTGGATCGATTTTTAACCATTTTCCCGTGATCCAATCGAGCTGAAACTTTGGAATCAGATCAAATTTTCGTTAAAAAATAATAATAATAATAGTATAATTTTGGATTTTTCAAATTTTTAATGGTTTTTTCATACAAGTACGGAGATTCCTACGCATATGGTAGACACGAAACCCGAAAATGAGAATGGGAGTATTGTAAAAACTTGGTTTTTATGGGTTACTTTTTTTAATTAGGTACCTTATCAAATTATATTAATTAATACAAATGCTCATGTTTCTGAGACAAACGATTTGTAGATCCGAGACAGAAAATATCCCAGACATACCATAGACAAAAACCATATCATTCCAACATGTAATATATATTTTTTCCTACATTCTTACATGTCCATGTACCCAATGATACTAAATAATGAAATGTTATTATATTATAATACTGTCCATCCACGAACATCCTACAATCGGGTCAATTACGCTTGGGGAGCGTCCGATATAATATTTATTTATTTATTTATTTATTTAACGCCCTTATGGGCTTTTACAATATACAGAAAAAAAAAAATTTTAAATAACATAAGACAGTTAAAATAATAATACAGTTAAATGTTACAATAATAATAGTTAAAAGGTAATAATAATAATAATACAGAAAATAAATAAAAATACAGAAAAACATAAAAACATAAGATAAAATAATAATAAAGTTAAAGGTACAAATAATAATAGTTAAAGGTAAAATAGAAAGATTTATTGTCCATTTCCATTTCGTTGGGATGTAAACAATTGTATCAGCTTTGTCCTATAAACAGTTATACTATAAGCAAAAATGTCAGCCGCCTCTGCATGCTCATTCCCTAATGAGTGTAATCTGGGAATTACAGAGTTTGCTAATGCATTAGTTCTGACACTTCCACTATAATAGAACAATGCACTGTGTCTTGATGACCTCGATGGAGCATATAAGTCGATCAGACTAATAATCTGGGGGCAATCAATCAAACTATTTACGATCCTATAAAGAAATATTAGGTATGTGGCGTATAGATGCAAAACCGTCACTATCCATATTGAGCCTATATGTATAGTGGCGGTTTTGCGTCTGTACGCCACATATAATTTATTCAACATTGACATTTTTTTAAATTTATTTATTTATCAATGCCCTACAGGGCTTTTACAAACTATAAGGTAAAGTTTACATTAATAGAATGAAGATTTTCAACGAAAATTAAAATCAAGAATTACCATCAAGAAAAATAATAATAACATAAAGTGGAACGAAAATACTTAAAATACAAATACAAATAAATATAATAAAAAGTAAAAATCAAGTACATGACAAAGCAGAAACTTAAGGAAAGCATTATATAATAAAAATTAAAAATAATATTAATATTTGTATACATGTCTCACGTGATGATAAATCTCTCAATATAATGTTTTTAGTCATTTATTTGTAGATGGTATCTATTAGGTGTTAACATAAGTAGTCTCCGTTTTTTTTTTTTCATTTTTAAAAATGCATGCCAAAAGTAAAACAAATGGTAAAGGTTCAAATGAAAATTTTCTGCTCTACAAAATATTGTATTTGCTTTTATTTTGTTATTTTATCTAATTATACCAGCCTTCAAAATGGAATGTCAAATATACAAAAGTGAGCACTTTTGATGCCTCCTTCTGTTCACGTTCAATCAAGAGAATAAATGTTTTTTATCACTTTTATGACTAACATAAACATACAAATTTGTTAATTTTTTGTTGTTTCCACTTTATCTCTTCATTTGGAAAAAAAGGAACAAAATATAATGTTAAATTGGACTTTAACACTCAATACAAAATACTATATAAACACCCGTAACAATAAAACCTACCAAAATTTTCAATCACTCAATTTTAAATTTTCTGGGCGAAACTCCGATAAAAATGCTCAAAGTTAAAAGACAAGTTGACAACGTCACAATTTTAATTCCCTTGCAAAAAAGAGTGGTCCGTGAGTGGCAATTGAATGCGCCTGTCAGCTGCTCGTATGACTAAACTCGTTTCCATTTTTGTGGACAGACATAAAGTGACAGCTTTAGCACCTCCCGTCTGTCCATTTCGTGTCACCAGCTGCAGCCCTGGTGATCCCTGGACCCGGGGAGTTATTCCCCTGAAACCGTGTTCCTAGGAAGTGTCCTTTACCTCTGTGCATTAGCCACAAAGAGGTTATAATAGCCACCACTTTGCAAGATGTGTGCTTTGAGTATTATGCTGTATTAAGACCGAAAGTGGATATAAATATGTCATCATCTCTTATCTCTCATCTTTTTCGGATACCAACCGTTCGTAATATTACGATTGATGCTTTGGTCCTTTCCTTCTCTGAACCTATGTCATTCTTTCAGCAACACAGTACGTTCCTTTTTACTTCCTTTCTTTTAACTCGTGGCGTTTGCTTGTCTGCTTGTCTGACGAAAAAACTTTGGACCTTTTGCCGTGATCCAATTGAGCTCAAACTTTGCAAGTCGACTCGTGGCGATAATCAAAAAGATCTATCAAATTTTCGTTAAAAAAAATAATAATTATAGTATAATTTTGGATTTTTCAAATTTTTAATAGTTTTTTATGCAACTCAGTAAGTTGTATGGAGATTCCGACACGTATGGTAGACACGAAACCCGAAAATGAGAAAGGGAGTATTGTAAAAACTTGTTTTTATGGGTTACTTTTTTCATAATTTCGCATATTTCAGCGTACTAGTCTTGATGACATTTCTAAACACTTCTGTACGAATTCGTGATACTATTTTTTTCGATTACTTCACTTGCCAGGTATCGAATTTTGTGGCGATTGTTTTTAAATATTATCATTTTTACTCCCTGTCCTTTAACTCATAGCGTCTGCGGTTTGTCTGCCGGATAAAATTTGGATCGATTTTTAACCCTTTTCCCGTGATCCAATCGAGCTGAAACTTTGCAGGCAGACTCGTGGCATTTAAAAAATTTAATAATTGTAGTATAATTTTGGATTTTTCGAAATTATAATGGTTTTTTCAAATTGGAATCAATACAAATGAGTAATGTCCCTGACGCGTGTATTAGGCACGAAACCTGATTCAATGAGAAAGGGAGTATAATAAAAACTTGTTTTTATGGGTTAGTTTTTTTCGAAGGATTATCTTCTGAAATGTTTTCACTTTGTGATGATGTTAATTAATTAAAGCCAACTAACTGTATAATGTTGTAATCGCCCATTACTTTGTGGTTTTTTATTATTAATTAAATTTAACATCAATTTACTTAGTTAGCGCCACTATTGTTGGTATAATATGTGGCCTATGGATGCAAAACTACCACTATCCATACGGGCTACATGTGGATAGTGGCGGTTTTGCATCTCTACGCCACGTATGGTATAATGTTTGATATACATAATATGTGGGGTATAAAAACAAAGACAGCAATATCCAAAAAAAAAATTAATCCAGATTTCTGATTTATAATGTACTAAATTCGTGATTTTATAGGAAACGCAACCCATAAATTTAAATAAAACACGATTTTAGAAGGGATCGATATACGAAATCTAGAATTTAGTACATTTTAAATTAGTAATCCTCGGTGATTGCATTCAAAACATTATGTTACTTTTTTAGATATTGCTGCCTTTGTTTTTATACCCTACATATATTATGTGGGGTGTTAAAGAAATATTCAAAAAAATTAATGTAGTCATCGAGGATTACGATTCGAAATTTTATAGGAAACATAGAATGGCTCATAAATTTTAAAAATACATGATTTTGGAAGGGACAGATATATAAAATCTAGAATTCGGTGCATTTTAAATTAATAATCCACGGTGACTGCTGCCTTTGCTTTTATACCCCACATATAAACCATTATATACACCAAGAAATAGTGGTTTAAAGTATTAACCAACCAAGTGAATTTGTATTTAATTTTTAAAAAAATCTTTCACTTTATTAGATACTAAATCGCCATGTTTCAATAACAATGTTCTCTGCTTCAGGACGATTGTATACAACTCATCCTGAAAAAGGGAAAACATAGTTCTCAATATTTTCGTTTAAGTATTATTAAAAACGCAGCTTTTTCCTTTAATTTGAACTTGATCCTACATTATTTAGGCCTGTTAAATCTCTTCTTTCTAAGTTTTAGGGTCGTTTTAGAACAAATAAGACTGTGGTCTGTTCCAGTAATCGTTTTTGTTATATTGTCGTCTTCTTGTTCTCTTTTCCTTACCATTACTAGGGTGCAAATGTCTCAAATTTTGATTATGACTGTCAATCAATCCATGGTCAACGTATTTTGTCAGTAATGTCGCATTGGCATTGATGGCATTTATTGGCATTCGCCTTTCAACCCCTTCCTTGCCAATTGTTCCTGTAGAGATGGGCTTCTTTCCTTCTCGAGCATTAAAACTGCATGTACCCGCACTTTAGTATGCAAACGTAATATAAACTGTGAAGTGAAAACAAAACCCCGTGCAAACACTGCAATGTTTCTGCACCCTAACCCCTTTGCACCAAGTAATGGATGTGCGACTCGTAAAAATGCAAACATTATTCGTGTTTGTGTTTGAATTTGTATTTTAAAATAAACTTAGGATTTCACCACAATACATGCACATAGTCAACTTACTACTCTACTGCCGTGACTTATGTAACTTAAAGCTAACGATTTTACGGAAAGATGTGTTAGAAATGTTACATCGTTCACATCTGGGTTGTGCTAAGACAAAGGGGCTGGCACGAGGATATGTATATTGGCCGCAGATTGATAAAGATATACAGGATTTAGTGGAGGCGTGCGCTATTTGTTCAAGAAATACGTTGTCACCCGCGAAAACCGAGCTGTCATCTTGGGAAGTTCAAGAAACGGTGTGGACGAGAATACATTTGGATTTTTTCGGTCCAATCGGGAATAAATATTTTTTAGTGGTATGCGATGCAGCATCCAAGTGGATAGATTGTATAGAAATGAAAAATATAAATGCAACATGCACCATCGCAGTATTAAAAAAATTATTTACACAATTTGGGAATGTTCAAACAATTATTACGGACAACGGGACGGCATTTATGTCAAAATATTTTCAAGATTTTTGTCAGGAATTAGGAATTAAACATTTGACATCACCAGTTAATTCGCCAGCGTCTAATGGTCAAGCAGAAAACACAGTAAAGACGTGCAAAATTTTTTTTTAAAAAATATTGGTTAATGGGAAATTAAATGGGAATATGAAGACAAATCTCAAAGTAATGTAAGCTATCATCAGATAATTCATGTGTGTACTAATTTTTTTTTTTTTTTTATTTATTAAATCCCAAAATAAAATATATAATATATATTATATATATTATGAGTATATTACATCCTATAAAGGTGTATACATATACCTGTACATAGGTTCGGGAGATGACAAGTCAGACCTGTGTTATGATTTACACGCGACTAAAGCTCAATAGAAACTATATAAATTAGCAACTAGTGACTAATATTAATACCTAGTTATACTTATTAATATACCTAATATAAATTCCTAAATTGTCACAAGATTTTTTCATTGTTTATTTATTAACGCCTTTCAGAGCTTTTACAAAAAATAAGGCTAAGTTTACATTAAAAGAATGAACACTTCAAGCAAAATATCTAGAAATTGTTTCATAGTAAACGCCCAAGAAATACAACCAAAAAAATAATAATATAAAGTAGAAAAGAAAAGAGCCCTGAGATGGTTTGGTTGTGAGAACGTATGAGCGAGGAAAGGATGGTTAAGAAAATATATTAGGAGAGTGTTGAAGGCAACAGAAGTAGAGGGCGTCTGCGAGAGATCTGGCATAATCAAATACTACAAATATTGGAGGATGGCCGTGTTAAAAGCCTCAACAACCGTAGAGCTTGGATGAGAAGATGCATGAATATAGCCGAAGCAAAAGTGGTGTGCCAAGAAAAAAGAATTTGGCATTCGATCCTCTCTGGTGATGGTTAGATAGTTAGTTAGAAAGAAAATACATAGCAATAGCACAATACAAAAAGATAAATCAATATATATATATATATATATATAAAGAAACCCGTGTTTCCCTATCCGCCAAGTTTTCTTCACAACCAAATACTACCACCCCCTAGTGGTTATGGTAGTGGATAGCCCTTGGTGTCCCATTGAAAATGTGCGAGTTTGGTGGGGATGGCTGAGCGTGGGTGGGAGTGGGTGACGAAAATGTGCATTCTAGCGCATTGTTTTATTATGGGAAGGCCGAAAATACTTCAGATTGTTCCAGAATGGGCCCGCCGACCGTGTCGGTAAGACTAGAAGGTTCCGGAAAAACCTGCTCTAGAAAATTCTAGAAGGAGAAGGTTCTGTAAAATTCCCGAAATTTCTATAAGGATCTAAACTGAGTGGCGGAATGTGTCGGTGTGTCTAGAAGGTTCCTGTACATTCGATACAAGGAATCTTGAATCAAGAAATCTTGAAAGTTCTGGAAGGAGAATGTTCTAGAAGGTTCGCGAAAGTACTATGACGATCCAAACAGTGTACTAAAAATCTACGCGTGCGAAGCCGCGCGGGCACGGCTAGTATAATATAAAGTAGAAAGAAAGCAAAAAGCAATTGATAGCAAGTATATAGTAAGATTGAGAATTGAGCTCTCGGATAAAAATATGACACATGCTAAGGACACATTTGGTAGTTAGGAGATAAAAGAAAAAATTATTTAATCTTTTGGGGGTCCGAAACACCAAATTCTATAAGCATTTTTAAAATTAATGCGTACATAAGTTGTAAACTTGCATTGTATAATTAATCTAATTATATTACTTTGCTGCAAAATAATATGTAGCATTTAGTGGTAGGGGCCTCATTTATTTTCATATTTTAATTAATAGATTTCTAATAACTAATAACGCTTGTCATTCGCTTCACGATATTTTTTTTTCTTAATTTCAACATCGCCATTTTCTCCTTTATTATTTCACTTGCATTGTATTTTTCACTTTGTATACAAGCTGGAAGAACTAACTGAAATGTACGAGATCAAAATACACAATCAGCGTAATCTCGTCGCAAAATTAGGTTAGTGGATTCATGTGTTAATTTCATGGGAATTGGGCGCATTACGGCTGACGGGGATAAATCAACCTATCGGGGTTCCCCACTTCCGGCTCCCGTCTCCCAGGGATAGTTTCCCCCCGGCCACCCTGTGGAGGGGCGATCAATACGGACTACACCTGCTCCGCCCCTGCACAACAGGTAACATTGCCGAACGAAGGTGTTAATGCAATTTTCCTTTCCTCAAGCCAGTGCCATTTTTCAAAATAATAATAATAAAACCAAATAAATTAAACCGAAAATAGGTAGAAAAATTGATATGTACAGCTTAGAGATAGTGAGAACCAACTTCCTTTTAAGCACGATTTGCCAGCATAGCGCACACAAATAGTAACCTAATATAACAATACTTGCTTACAGCATCTTACTTAGATATCAACTTACAAAAAGTAATCCTTAACTAATTCAAATGTAAATATAATTAAACGAATTTACTTAGTCTATCACCACTTAATTTTTGTTGAAAACCAACCGGTTTCGGAAACAACGTTCCTTCGTCAGGGTATACTTAATACTAATTAAACTTTACAAAATTATGAACAATCATACTTCGGTGTTAAGTGTCCGAATGGGGGTAAATAGTGGGGGACGTGAAAGAAACGGGTGAAAGGGAACATATTCAAGATAGGACTGTAAGTTAGATTTTTTTGGATATTCATAATAATAAATTTATTATTATTTATGGATTTCTTAATTTCTAGGGCTTCTAAATTATTTTAACGTCTACTTTTACTATCAATGTGAAGAATATTGATTCCTGTATTTTTATCAAATCTATGGTTAATCTCAATAATACGATTGGAAAATTTGGAAAAAAATTATTTATTTAGGCATCTTTTTATGTTTTTTAATCCTAATATAATAATTACGACTCATTTTTTTCAATACAAAAAGAGGGGCAGTCTTAACACCTGAGTTAGTCAATTTGTGATCTTTATCTTTAACATTTCTCAGAAACAAAATAATATTTTTTATATAGAAAGCTGTTTTTATGGTGGGAGGGAGATTTTTCGAGCATTCAATTGAAAAATTGTTAATATATAAAATTCTACGCCATTGTTTAATATCATCGTTATTTTCACAATTATTGAATAAAAATTTATTTGTGGTTATTTTATTAAGTTTTATATTTAGGATTTTATCAATCGAATTAGGAGAGTAGCCATTGTTTAAAAATTAAGTGGACATAAACTAAGAAAATTCGTTTAATTATATTTATAATGAATAACCATAAAGTAAAAGCAAATACAACAGTAATTAAAATGTAATTTTCAACACAAGTGTTAAAATTTATTCAAGTGAAAACTCAACACGGTACGCTACTGCAACCTCCAAGTTCATTCTTTATGACTTTTGGGTTTATCTCTTTTTTTATCCATCGTCCTTCGATACTTTTCGGATAGGATTAATTTGACTCTATCTAGTTTCTCGGTAATGCTTTGTATACATACATTTACAGAATACAGAATGTTATTTACTTTTATTTTCCTTTTAAATCATTTCTGGCGTATGGTCCATCTGTAGCAACCTGTTAACCATTTTCCCAGAAAGATATCGAAATGCCTTGATTAACTAGGTATGTATATATGGTTGTGGAGAAAACTTGGCGGATAGGGATATATTATATATATATATATATATATCTATATATATTCCCTATCCGCCAAGTTTTCTCCACAACCAGCCACAACCACCCACCGGTGGATAGCCCTTGGTGTCATATTGAAAATATGCGAGTTTGGCGGGGATGGCTGTGCGTGGGTGGGAGTGGGTGACGAAAATGTGCTTTCTAGCGCATTGTTTTGTTATGGGAAGGCCGCAAATGCTTCAGATTGTTTCAAAATAGGCGTGCCGACTGTGTTGGTGAGTCTAAAAGGTTCCGAAAAAACCTGCTCTAGAAAGTTCTGGAAGGAGAAGGTTCTAGAAAATTCCCAAATGTTCTATAAGGTTCTAAACTGAGTGGCGGAATGTGTTGGTGTATCTAGAAGGTTCCTGTATATTCGATAAATTTCTTGAAAGTTCTGAAAGGATAATGTTCTAGAAGGTTCGCGAAAGCTCTATTGCGATCCAAACAGTGTACTAAAAATCTACGCGTGCGAAGCCGCGCGGGCACAGCTAGTAGACAATATAGTACAACTTATTACTTTGAAAAACGCTCGTTTAATTTAAAGTCCCTGCTCTATTTAAATATTTTATTAAGTACCTACTTCTTTTGATCCATTATTCACGCTGGTTTAATAGTGGGCAATGAAAGGAATTGAGACAGTTATTTTATTCAATAAAGAATTACAATACGTTTCGCGACTGAAGTAATAAGGGCCGGTTGCATCATCGTGGATTTTAGTTGGTTTAAACCGAAAACTTCGTTTAGCCGGTGCGCGTATGTGCGTCCTGCGCGTGATTTTTGACGTGTCATCAAAATCGACTTAATTCAATGTTTCGACATTGATATTGGCTTGCCCTATCCACGATCCAAGAAACAGTGCCCCAGGTACATTACCTACCCAGCTTTTCATCTATTCTGTGGCAAATAAATGTAAAGTAATCAAAACCTGGTATATATTTTTTTGTTATTTTTTTAATTTATTAAAAATCCAAATTTACATTCATTATATACCTTTATTTTTTTTAAACTTGAATTTTTGGAATCGCCACTCAACTAATAACCCTTGGGCACGTTCCTGAGTGTCGGTGTTGTTTTGTAGCTGTGTAACAGTTATTTTAAATTGTAAGTCAAATATAAAAAGCATCATTACAGATAAAAACATTGAATAAATAATAAAAAATATGAAAAAAAAGAGAAGAGAAAAATAAAAATAAGAAAATGGATAAGTAACACAATAAACATAATTCACATACGATGTTATTAATATATATGTTTAGCAGGCAATTTGAAATAATATAGTCTTTAAAGGTAGGTATTAATCAATTTTGTAGATATAGAACTGATGTATCTCTATACATATATGTTTAACAGATAAGTAAAGTTAATAAACTATCGAATAATTTTAATTTTTGCAGCTTTCGAGCTGTATAAATAAGATTTATAAGAAAGATATATCTTATTTATACTATATTAGTAAAGATCTAGTAAAAAGTAATAAAGTAGAAAAGTAGTAATAATATGATGAGACAATTTTATTGTCAACAATGTCTAACGGCACAATCCTTTATTTCAAACAAAAATATATTGTTCAGGATCTAAATAAATTACTTCTCCTGTTAAGGATGTAGGTACTATAAAATCTGATATCTTATATAATACTAGATATAACCCAAACGACGTACTTTAACATGTCGGTTTCTAAAGAATAAATATGCAAAATTTGGGTAAGATACGTCAAACGGCGTAGATTTGTATAGAAAATGTATCGTGTGGAGGAGGGTGGGGTAAAGAGAAAAGGAAAATGTCATCTATTTAAAAAAAAGTTAAGATAAGTTATTTTCAATAAAGTTACAGACAGACAGGCAATGAAATTATTGTTATTGGAATTATACATTCAAGTTGTTACAACCGGCTCTAATACGTTTGAGCAAAAATAAACTTTCATGTTCAAATAATATTTGTGCATGTGGAAATTGGGTGTCGCTTAGGTAAATACCTTGTCAAGTCTGGACCCTCGAACCTACTAAGACAAGGGGATGAAGATGATGATGGTTAGGAGGATCCGATATATCACCACGTAACGGCTGTTGAAGTTGGCACACCGTAGTCCTGTAGTACATCGAAATAAACCAAGCGCCCCCTAATTATTTATGGATAACTCGGGAGAAGCATTATGGGTAAGAAACGGCTCACCTTATGCGCTTTGTAATAATTAAATAATATAAAATCCCCGCTCACTTAGTGCGCGATTAATTAGTAATTTGGAAAATGAGGTGCTTCAACAGCAAAGCAAGGAATGGAAAACAATTTCATTTATAAAATTCAGGTAATTTCGATTCAGCAACACGCGATACACTTTCCCTTGTTTTGTTTGTAATTTACTCGTTAAATATTTACTAGATTTGTTTTTTACAAATCTGTAAGACGCTTAATGTAAGATTAAGACCCCAAGTAAAGAAGAACTCCTGTATTTTTTATTATTATAGCATTTACTTTGTGGTTGGACATAATTATTAATTTTAATTATTCAACTTTGTATTAATCACTTAACTAGTAACTCTACGTCTACCGCTGTCGATACTACTGTATCTTCATCAGGACGGACGCAAACTAACTATCCATTACCTATTCTAGCAAACAAATCACTTTTTGATGGGGCGTGGCTATAGTTATGGTGGGGGTAATTGAGAAGTGGACGCCGAAATGGGGAATATGTCAAGTATCGGGCTATTCATAAAAAATTTCTGGTTAGGTTAGGTTACTTGATAATTTCCCCATTTCGGCGTCAACTTCTCAATTACCCCTACCACAGCTGTATCCGCGCCCCGTTTGAAAATAGTTTAAATTAAAGTTGTTTAATGAAAATTAATAAGAACTCCTGTCATTGCGAATAGGCACTACTCGTAGTGTACATGGAGATGCTGTGCTTTCCGTCGCGGTATTCGGACTTTATTTACAGTTGGAAAAAAAGTAACCCATAAAAACCAAGTTTTTATTAAACTCCCTTTCTTTGTAAAATATAACAACAATTAAAGACGAATTAAAACATATAACATAACACTAAACTTACAGTAATTTAATATATTTCTAAAATGTCAGATGTTTTGAGCTTTGATAAGACACTTCATGCTTTGAAGATTAAATTCTAAAAACATTTGTCAGTCAATTTAGATTTTCAACATTCGTAGTAAAGTACCTATTATGTATACCGACGGAGTAATTCAAATTTAGAAAATATTCCGCGACGTTATCGGGCCGCCGTTGCTAATAATCAAACTTTTCTAATGATACCAATTTGAAAAAGACAATAAAATTTCTAAAAATCCGAAATTATGCTATAATTATTTTTTTTTTTAATGAAAATTTGATAGATCTTCTTGATCGTCGCCACGAGTCTACTTGCCAAGTTTCAGCTCGATTGGATCACGGGAAATGGGTTAAAAATCGATCCAAAGTTTTTTCACCCGGCAAGCCGGCAAGCAAGCAAGCAAGCAGACGCCACGAGTTAATATAAAGGGAGTAATAAGAGAAATTCATTTGTCTGACCTAATTATCAACAAATTAATCCACAAAGATCGCCTTCTACCAAATGATTGTTCCTTGAACGACATGGTGGAATACGTCATAACTTGTCCAAAGTACGTCAGTTTCTTTATCTTTAAATATTGTTTGTATTATTTGTATGTATCTATTTATATTTTATTAATTACACCTACATGTTTCGGAAAAACCTTTCCATCGTCAGGGTGTTTTATAAATGTCGAAATATCAAATGTCTTTTGCTTTTCTAAATTATTTGAAAAATTATTTTTAAATATTATTGCTGAAATTCTTGATTTCACACAATTGTTGGAAATTTTTTTAGAATTGGGCTATTTTATCTTTACGATAGCGTAATTTAACTGTATTTTTTCATTCTAATTAACATTGCGTTACTTATTAATGTATCGGTCCTGCTTACTTAACGTGTTTCACATTTCGACACTGAGCTTTTTCAACTTCGCTCCAGTAAGGTTCAAACCACGTTAAAACTTTCCCCATCCTATAACAGGAAAGAAAAAGCGTAACGCCGTACCAATTTTTTTCAAAGTACCAGATTAAGGAATAAATTGCCGGGCATAACTATTTAAATTTTCACTCGTATAAGTTGGCGTTCAGAATTCTTAGAATCATGCTGATGATATTTCTCTTTCTTTCCTCGATAGTTAACTTGATAGTGATGTCTCCCATTTTTAAGCCTCCCTCTAGATTGCCCTTTGTCCCGAATACGATCCCTGCGGCATTCCCTTTGTGAAATATTTTGGGGTATCCAGCCTCACGCGAGCCCCTCTCCCAGGGGTAGTTAGAAGAGGCTCGAGGAGGAGTGCTGACACTTATCTCATGCCCGTTATAGCCCGCGCTGTGAGTTCTCTTAGCATTATGAAATTACAGCATCCTACAAAACACAGTCGTTTCTCAACGCCTTTGCACGTCATCTTGTGCACTGTCTAAAGCTCACGTCGCTTGTGCTATTTTATATAGTGTCATTTCAGATGCAAGCTCCTGTACTATTTCAGTGGAAAAAACATTAGCGCGAGAATCTTTAAATGTTTAAGTTGATAATATTATATTATATTATATATATTCAAGAACACATTCATATTAGTGAAGTTGTAATTTTTCAGAACAAAGTTCTGTGAAATATTTAGTAACCGAATTAATTAATCAATTATAAAGACATACAGAAAAATCTAATTCACGAAAAAATATTAAGTTACTACTGGGATTCGAACCCAGGTCACCTCCTTTCCGGGGCCGGTGCTCTGACCACTAAGCTATACCAACCCTCCATAGCTCTATGGACAAAAATAAAAATTAATCAATTAATAAAAATAAAAATTACATATAAGGTCGATATATTCACGGAAACATAGAGGGTTGCTATGGCTTAGTGGTCAGAGCACCGCCCCGGAAAGGAGGTGACCTGGGCGAATCCCAGTAGTAACCTAATATTTTTTCGTGAATTAGATTTTTCTGTATGTCTTTCTAATTGATTAATTAATTTGGTTATTAAATATTATATTATATTATATTATATTATATTATATTATATTATATTATATTGTTATATGCCCTTCTGTGTATCACGCGTAGGGAAGCTTAAAATTATTATTTTATTAGTTTCATTTGATTTCGGTGCATATATCACCTATTCGTTCTGAAAGCACATTGTTTTAAATAGAAGTCCTTTTATATAGACAGAATATGAAGCTTCTGAAGATATGTAATTATGTATTTAAATTATGCCCGTTTTAAACTCCTCACACTCACTGTAACGGCCCGTTACGTGGTACTTTAAGTGTTACTTACGTTAGTATTTTAAGTGTGCAGCTTATGAATTAAAGTAAACAATACACCATATACAGTAAATATATACCATATATGACGTCACAAAAGATACACGTTATTTTCTCAGACCTGGATGATTTTGTATTGTGTTTCGCTACAGCTATTACGCCTCACGGCCTGTTGAAGGCGTAATCATTTAAATAAATAATTAATAATAAAACAGGGGAGACTAATCACATCAACGCGGTATTTCTGATCACCGCAGCCCTTAACTACTTCACACAGATGTGTGATTGCATAATTTGAATCTGTTGACAATCTCAAGGGAGTTCTACGATTTCATCCCCCAGGCCCTTGGCTCCGAAGTGTTGACATTAAATGATTAGATAGGTACTCCTAAGGGAAGCTCTCCAGATAGCACTCCAACGGGGGAGCGGCAATTCGATCTCTTCGAATTGACGATTTTAGTCGATATCGACAATAATCGTCCATAATCAACAAATGTATTTTTTTTAAATAATAATTAACCGATTAATTAATTAATTTTTTCTGTATGTCTTTTCTAATCGATTAATAAAAATTGTTTAATAATTCATAGAACTTTGTTCTGAAATTGCAACTTCACAATAAGAATGTGTTTCCTTTAATATATAGGTACGTGTTGTATCAAATGTTTCCAAAAATTAAAATGAAATTAATTAATTTCTGGCGTCCTCTAGCGGTTGATACGCGAATGTATTCGTGACTATTGCATTATAAAAAGTGGATTGCTTTAAAAATGGAATAAAAATGTTAATCAATTAAAAAGAGACTACATATAAGGTTGAAAAATTTTCGTTAACTTGCCAGAGTGCCGTGGCGAAATTGGATAACGCGCCATTCCCGGATAGAATGGTCGAGTCCCGGTGGCATTTAAATATTTTTTCGTTAATTATATTTTTTCTGTATGTCTTTTCTAATTGATTAATAAAAATTATTTAATAATTCACAGAACTTTGTTCTTAAATTGCAACTTCACAATAAGAATGTGTTTCCTTTAATAAATAATTAATCGATTTGTAAATTAATTGTGCATGGTAATTTGTGATTAATTTTCCTCTCCTCAATCAGAATCGTTAACCCTGTATGAGTAGAAACAGGTACCTAGTATATCAATAACAGACATTAGTTTTCACAAGTTCCATTTCTTTGGCAAGTTTTTGACTTTCTATATCAATTATTTTGTGATATGTATTTATGTTATTTGAGACCAATTATCATATGTGACGACATTTAAAAGATGTCTGCTGTGTTACGCCTACTGACGTATTTATCTTGAATATTTTTTTATTGAATTTTTTCAAACAGTTATTTAACCTTTCAGTGGATGCGCTGTCGTAAATTTTACGACAAATACGATTGTTTACATATTAAACTTTTCTAGGAATATAAACTGCACCATCGCTCAATTTTATTCTCAGAACGACGTTAAGCTTATTATATTTAAAGTTTATACAACTTGTTAATATTTTTTTATTAATTATAATTAAACAACTTTGTATTAACCACTTAACTAGTCAAGTGGTTAATACAAAGTTGTTTATTTATAATTAATAATTATATCCAACCACAAAGTCAACGCTATAAACATCAAAAATATTTTTTTGTTCATTTCACAAAAATAATGTCATTAATGTTTTACTCTTACTTGTACCACGATTTTTTAATTTGATTACTTTTGCAGGCGTCAGTATTATTTTAACGCAACTGAAGTTTTAATTAGTGTGCAATAATATTGTACTGTTAATTTAATAACTAAATCATAACCTCAAACTTGATATATGACTTTATGTAAAATATACTACACATGGCAAAATAAGTAGCTAACTGTTAAGGTAAAGTCATTTAGAAAATAATATATACCCAATAATGTCAAATCTACACCCACTTTAGGCCCCGCCCGTTTCACCCCCACCTCTCAAATGCTTGATATCTTTTGGTAGGAACATTAGTGCATATTAGTCTTCGATTAGATTAACATGCATGTGAGAAATATTTTAGGAACGTGTTGGTGTGTGAATAATACTATGGTTGTCCTGTGTAGTAATATGTATATGCTAGTGTAGTAGTCGTTCTGACGAAGAGACGGATACGTCTCAAAACCGGTAGACTAAATATCTCTATAAGTGGTTACATACTAACATAACTTTACATAACATCCAGGTGTATACAGAGTGCCATGCGGTTGTGGAGCGTTCTACATAGGACAAACCAAACGCAATATCGCTACACGATTGATGGAACATATTGGAGCAATTAAAACCAACAACGCCAATATATCGGCAATCTGCGAACATGCATCCAAAGGGAATCTCTGTCACTTCATCAAATTCTACAAGGCAAAAATCTTATCAACAGAACCGCACCTTATACCAGATTAGTGAGGGAGTCCATTGAAATATACAAACATCCCAATTTCAATAGAGATGACAGTTACAAACTATCAAGTATTTGGCGCCCTGTTCTTACGACATTGATTCAACCCTTGAGAGATGTCGTAGTAAGTCCGCCGACGTAACTAGTACATATTGCACACGGGGGACCTCTATTTAGAAGAAGTGAACACTCCACAATAAAGTGCATATAAAGCGAAAGAAGTAATCAGTCCGCCCTCTACCTCCGCGGGTAAGGGTCGTCCTCCTGATGACGTTGAATAAGAATTTAACGAATCGTCGAGAATCGTTTCTCGGAAAAACATATGGTTCGTATAAAATATCCGCAACCAGTTACAGTTAAAAACATAACTAATATTAGGTTAACACCTACACTATTCAGATACACCTTTTGAAAGATACCGAAAATATTTAATATCCTGTAGAATTTTGGTGTAATTTTGTCATATTTTTGGTGATCCTTTATTCCCGGGTCGGCCCAGAGTTTCCTTTTTATTAAAATGTTAAAATTAAAACAAGATGTCCATTTTAAACATCATCGGTGAAGAAAGATTACGATAATAATGAGAAAGGCGCCGTAATTATTTGATTACGGAGTGGGGGCGGCCGGCCCCTGGCGCTGCTGCCGCTCGGCCAGGGATGAGAGCGAAGGCTTTGTTCGTCCGGGCGGCCGAGCCTTCGTTTTCTATTCATCCTTTTTCTTGTTTGCCATTACATTATACTCTCGGAGTGAAAGATTCGCGAGAATTATAATTTATATTAATGTACGCGCGTCACGAACGCTTCCCTCGCAGGTAAAAAGAGTCGGCCTTGGGACAAAGGGCAGAGGGACCAAAAATGAAACAAAACCATTTTCATTTCATCCCCGAAATTGAGAACTATTTGTAAACTGGTAAAAAAATGTGATTGTGCCTGCGCAATGCCTTGCATATTGTTACATCTTGTCACATCTTGTTATAAACATTCCTCATCCATTCGCAATAAATACAGCGGAACGCATTTTCTTAAAATAAGTTCTATATGAGAAAATAATAATTTCTATAGGAGAACGTTATGCCGAAAATCCGATGAGGATGAAATAAAACAATGAATATAAAACAATGAAATATTTTTCCTTATTGTCAGGATAGTAGCGAAGGGAAAAACTACATTTCAAAATGAAGACTACAACACACACACGTTCACCAGTTTGAAGACTACAAAGTGTACATTACAATTATAGTAAAAACTACATGAAGTGAAGTAATTGTGGTACTACGAAATGACGTGAAATAAATGAAGTGAAGTAATGAAGTAATTGTAATATTAATGAAGTGAAGTAATGAAATGAAGTAATTGTACTACAAAATTGTAGTACTAGTGAAGTAAATATTTTTTTCCCAACTAAAAATTTGTCGAGCTAAAAAAAAAAAGGTCAACGAGAAAAATATTTTAAATGACGATATTTTCTCCCAAGTTACATTTGGCGAAGTAACATTTTCGAGGGTTTGTTACAGTTTCCAGAGATTTCTTCATCTATCTACATCAACTTCCCAAAAATTTCACGTAAAAAATGCACTATTTAAAGTATGTATCTCATACTTTCGATAACTTTGAAGTGTTTGTACTTTGTAGTGTTCGCTTTGAAATGAAGTATATACTTTCAATAACTTTAGTGTTTGTAGTTTGTAGTGTGCTTCAAAACGTGTGAAGTGTGCACTTCAATGTAATTTAGTACTACATTCTAGTAGTGAGTACAGAGCGGACCTATCATTACAAGATAGCAATGATGTAATGAGACACATGTTAGGTGCTATTCAGAAAATAGCAATATTTGGATGTCAGATCTTTATCCCAATCTTGACAGGTATGTATAACATTGTATTGCCGTCAATTTCGATGTTTTAAGTTTGACATGTTTGAAATTAATGAATTCAATCAATCGGGAAGCTCTAAAACGTAAAAAAACATTAAGTTATTCACAATTACGAATAATGATCTTTCTAATTGATTGAATTCATTGATTGCGAACATGTCAAACATAAAACGTCACAAAAACGGCATCACAATGTTACACAATAACTGTCAATACACAGAAATAGGAATATTGCTTAGTTCAGAATACGGATGAATAGACGGGATGTACCTACGCGTACAGTTTCTTTAAGAAATGTGAAGTGTACAATGTTATATAAAAGCAGTCAAGACGCGATTGTTAGGATAACGCAACCCAATGATTCTGATGGTTACGAGGAAACATCTCGTGCGTGTTTATTATGTTATTTTATATATTTCTTCCCCAATTCAATATCTTTCTCTCAATTTCCATCCCTTACCCCCACCATGAATGCAGCCACGCCCTACCCAAAACCTGATTACATATTTTAATTTATTAAAAATTATTATTAATAATATTTAATAAATTAAGATAATATTATTAATAATATTTTTATTTTATTTTTGGGAAACATACAGTACAATTTAAAAAAATAATTTTATAATATCAAAAAAAATATTCGTTTAGAATGACCAGTGAAGTTTCCTCGAAGCTGGTAAAAAAAAAACTTAATAAAAAACAATCATAAAGAATATGTGATAAATAATAAATATTTCAAAGATTTAAATTATGATAATGCATAAAATGGGAGGGGTGGGAACAGTAACCCTGGTGCTGCCAGGTGGATGTGGTTATCTAATGGTTTATTCCATTAAGGTCACGACGTAACATTATTATTATTATTCATTCTGCGGGTCACATTAAGGCACCATCTTCATACCGTGAAGTACACAAATGTTGGCTTGTTGAATTTACCTATTGCAGAACTGCATAAAATACGACTACCACACTACTATTATTATTTGAATAGGTTTACAAATCACTTTTGCTGCAGTAAATAAATATCTTTATCTCTACCTGCATCACATGTCCGATGTCATCTATTCTTTAGAATTTTTCTTGAGCGCAATTTTGTTGGATTTTTTCTGTCCGCAAGGGAGTTGATGGTCTAAATCTCAATAAGTAAATAATCTTATTAATATTATTAATATTTAAAGCATTTACTTTGTGGTTAGACATAATAACATAAACTTAGTAAAAACCACTACCAGATTTACGATCTACCAGTTTCAAGACGTACCCGTCTCTTCGTCAGGATCAACACTACACCACTATATTCACAACACTATACACCCCAACCATAGTATTGTTAAACTATCACCACTATTGATCACATGCGTGTTAATCTTGTCAGAGACAAGCATGCACTGATTATAGCCTACTGAACAATTCAGGAATCTAACGAGAGTTTTTAATTTTAATTTGTTTAATTTGTTTAATTTAACGTTCACAAAAGATGTGGTAATACCCACTTTAGACCACGCCCTCTCTCACTCTCTCCCGTTTATTTATTTTCAAATCCAACCGGGTTTCGCTACGACCATAGCTTCTTCAGGGAGAATCTTAACTGCCTAAACATACAAAAATTATGTGCTTATATACTAGTGTGAAAGTTGAATGGACGGAGTCCCAATAGTGGGGGTAAGGGGTGAGATTTCGCAGGAAATATTACTAATAAGAGGGAACATATTTAAAAGTGGACTAAATTAAATGGACCAAAAAAATTTTCAAAAATTATCTTTTAATCCACTTTAAATATGTTCCCTCTTAATAATAATATTCCCTGCGAAATACCACCCCCTACCCCCACTATTGGCACTCCGTCCTTTCACCTTTCACCCTAGTATATAAGCACATAATTTTTGTATGTTTAGGCAGTTAAGATTCTCCCTGAAGAAGCTACGGTCGTAGTGAAATCCGGTTGGATTTTAAAATAAATATAAGTGGTGTTATTTTTATTTATTTAAACATTTTATGTTTGCTACAAAAACTCATTCAATTTACTCTTTCTGCTGTAAAAGTAAACATATTGACAGCGTTAATTCTATCGGGAAGAACGTTGGTCCGAACAGAGTGAAGATCCAACAGGACTACGTACGTGACACCAGCTCTGCAGGTGGACGGGCCGTATTGATCTACCCTCCTGTTCTCCGGAGCTCGCCACGTCGGGAGGTATTACGACAGTCGTGAAACAGCAAACATTTTACTCGGATTATATGATAAGCTCGTTTCTTTCCTTTGTGCTCCTGGCAGTTACAGGGGCTCTAGTTAGACCGAGATAACACCTTATGAATTTCACGTGCCATGTTGACCGGAAATTTTATTCAAGTTATAATCTTCTTCTTCTTCTTCTTCATCAGCCCTCGTCTCTCCACTGCTGGATATAGGCCTCTTCCTTTTCTTTCCATCCTTCCTTTTTGTTTGCTAATTGTAGCCATTTCTTTCCCCCCACAGCGGCTATATCATCGGCCCATCTCTTTTGAGGTCTTCCGATGCCTCTTTTATTCTCCCAAGGACTCCATTTCAGAACTCTGGTAGGCCATCTTGTAGCATCCTGCCCTGCAACATGTCCTGCCCATTGCCATTTTAGCTTCGCTACACGATCCATGATATCCACTGCTCTAGTTCTGTGCCTAATTTCGTCATTTCTAACTCTTAGGCTTACTCCAAGCATGGATCTCTCCATGGATCGTTGCGTGCATTTGAGCTTTTCTACACTTTTCTTTATAAGGGCCATAGTCTCCACTCCATACGTCATGCAATATGCATGATTCTAAGGCTTTTCTTTTTAGGCTAATTGGAATCTCTTTATTCTCGATGATATGTTTGAGTTTGCCAAAAGCAGCCCAGCTCATTCCTATTCGTCTTGGCAATTCTGCTGTTTAATTATCAACTTATAATAGACACCAGTAATAACTATGTAGCTACACAATTACCAAAGATTGTATCATTGGGTGGTTTTGTAAGTTTAAATAGATATTTACTCCCTAAGCCCTCAAATGCAATGATACGACTATAACAGGCAAGTTGTTGGGCAAAAAACACAGCCTTTTTCCCCAATAGTTGTGGCGTTCTTACTAACAACGTAAATTGTCTTCACCACCCCACTAGATTAAAGGCGATCTGCCCTCTAAAATACCGATACCGGTCAATTTTCCTGGTCTTTCGTTCGCATACATGTAAAATGCACTAGATGAAATGTATTCTTCTTCTTCTTTTTGTACCTTGTCAGGTCCCCCTCACATTGGCGATCACTTGTACGAAAACCTCTCTGTCCTGCGCTTCCCGGAACAAAGCCTCCGCCTGTCTCATCCGGTCTTGTCCACACGCGGCCAGGACATTTGCCTTCAATCAACTCCCTGTCTTCCTTCTATGTTGCCCTCGAATATTAGTCGGAGGAGGCATTGTTTATTATGAAACCTAATTATATTTTACACTATTTTGTAATTACCAAATAAATAACACCTAGCCCGGTGCCGAAAACGGGTTCCGATTTCTTATACCACGTATAATCTCCTCTTTTGATCATCTCTTTATATGTAATTTCTAATTATTCTTTTTTTTATTCGTTCATTTCATACCAAATTTAATTAGAGCCGCGGGAGATTTGCAGAGAGGAAAAAATAAAGAATTTAACTCCTATTACAGTTCCAGGTAAGGGTGACGTCGCACGGTTGATCGCCACCGTCGCTAGATGCCACCCTGTATCTGCTTCACCGGGTTTAAACGTGGCGTGAAAGACAAACAAAATTTTAAAAATGACGTACCAACTTACATAAGACATCATTTAAAGAATTATCCGCCCGCAGTACAGCATTGCAGTTTTCCAATTAGTCCACTTTTAATATAACTTCAGAAATAAAATATCGACCTTATTAATATTTCAAATGAATTCAACACTTTATTCATCACAAAGCACCCAGGCTTGAGTAAATCACCTCACCGGGAACGGAACTCGGAACCCTCGATGTGAGAAGCCAGTGTCATGTCCACTGGGCTACGAGGACCACCATTACACAAAAAAAAATGTTAGTGAACAACTTCAACTCTTTGTAAATTATTCTTTACAAACTAGCGAGAAGATATTAGTGTATTTTAATATAGATTATATTTTAATATAGATTGTATATTAAGCTAGAGAGTGAATCGACGACAGATGGTTTCGGTCCGCAATTCTTATTTCGTGGGTTTGAAAATGAAATCTCATCTTCCATCTTCTTGATGGAAGTGTAATCTCATAAGCCCTGCTGGTCCCTGTGGACTTTCTTAATCCTGACATACTCCTGCAGTAGGTCACAGGACGTGTTTCGGTTTAATTTCATCAATTAATTTAATATATGACGCGGGGTGCATTTATAGTTTTAAATATCATTTACACAAACAGGCTGTCATTGTAAATTACCTTACACAACTTACATTGTAAATTACCTTACACAAACACACCTTGTTATTTTAGTGACAAAATATCATTTACACAAACAGGCTGTCATTGTAAATTACCTTACACAACTTACATTGTAAATTACCTTACACAAACACACCTTGTTATTTTAGTGACAAAATATCATTTACACAAACAGGCTGTCATTGTAAATTACCTTACACAACTTACATTGTAAATTACCTTACACAAACACACCTTGTTATTTTAGTGACAAAATATCATTTACACAAACAGGCTGTCATTGTAAATTACCTTACACAACTTACATTGTAAATTACCTTACACAAACACACCTTGTTATTTTAGTGACAAAATATCATTTACACAAACAGGCTGTCATTGTAAATTACCTTACACAACTTACATTGTAAATTACCTTACACAAACACACCTTGTTATTTTAGTGACAAATCATACTCTGACGTCGAGAGAAAAATATTTAAATTTTCGAATTGGCTATTTATAAAAGACATTAATAAGTCGAAAAGACCCTTGATTGGCTTTAATTTAATGATTTTTCCTTTTTTTAAACGGACTTAAAGCTAAAGATAAATTATAGAAGTCTCACAGAGACGAAGCAATGAATATGAGAAACGTGTGTGGAAGTCTTTTTATACGATGGCCCAGGGATTACTATATGATCATCCCTCTGGGGACTAAATCCAGTAACTGCATTTTAAGAACATGCTTATTGAAATATAGCAACACAAAAAATGAGGCTGTAGAAGATTTGTTTTCACAAAAAAATTGTTTTTCAAAAAATTATTTTTTAAATTTGAATTTGTATTTGAAACGAGACATAAAATTGGACAACCTTTGGAAGAAAATTAAGTGTTATCTCATATCCATGTGCTCTATGGAGTCGATATTTGGACATTAAAAGGCGTCAATATTAAAGGTCTGTATACTTTTGAGACGTGGCTGTATCGACACTGACCGCACTAGCGTTTTAGTCTAATAATAAGTATTAAATTTAAAAAACCCGTGTACTTGGGAAATAATCTCCGCTTTGAGATATACTTCATTATGTATATTAACCTCAGAAAATGGCTTAAAGTTCAAAACGCTGGAGATCTCGAACATTCTGCGCAGGATAAATCCCTTTGCAACTCTATCGCCAATATTCGACAGAAGACGGCACATGAAAAGAGAATTTAAATCACGATTATGCATACATAAGTCACTGTTGCATGAAAAACCATTTATCATTCCGGAAAGCGCATTTTTAATTTTTGTTTTTAAATAGAGATGTGAACACGGAATAAGTGTCACATCAATATTCTTACTATTTTCAAACTAAGCTAAACGCTTGTGCTATGGAAATAGGACTAACTTGCTAGTCTGGAGTGAGGTTTGGATCACGAGACGTGATCCAAAGGTCGCGGGTTCTAACCACTAGACCAACAAGCTACTCGTTATACTATTAATTATATAATGAAACACAGAGTAAACTCAAAGAAAACAACAAAGAGGGCGATGACGCGGCTCGATTACCCTTTGAGGAGGCTCTCAACTGAGCGGGACTACACTCGGAGCTACAGCTAGTCCAGTCCAGCTTTGAAATGTGACACGCTGGAGGTGTTCCTCTCAGAATGCCCTCGGCAACCACCCTTCTCCGATGGAAATCACACACTGAATAAAATCCCCAACACTACCATGAAATTCCACTTCTTCCACATTGTAAAGGCTGAGATTCAGTAGGATCAGTCGCTAAAAGAAAGTGATCGCAATTGACTGACATCAGTCATATCCAATCGAATCTGTTTCGTGGTCGCCGAACGCACGCTATTGGTGCGATTGCTGCTTGAGATATTTAGACCAATAACGGGCCAGGATTTGACAATTGCTAAGAACTCGTGGACACTTAACCGATAAATAATCCGCAAAGTCGAGGCTTTTGAAATTTGAAAGTTTCCTGGGTGGATAGAGTGACGAATGATGGAGTCCTCCGACGTATGGAAAAAGACCGAGAAGTGCTGCGAACTATTAAGATAAGAAAGTTGGAGTAGTTCGGATATATTATGAGAGGAACAAAATATAGTCTAAGCCAACTCAGGGGAAAATGAGTGGTAATAGGTGTGTAGAAAGATGCCGCATCTCATGACTGTGTTACTTGAGGGACTGGTATAAGTGTAGCTCGACTGAGTTGTTCCGTGCAGCGGGAAATTAAATCGTAGTCGCCAGAATGATCGCCGACTTTCGATAGGAAATGGCACCACAAGAAGAAAAGAAAAATCCGTGTCAGTTTGAAAACAACCGCGGCCATCAAATAAACTTTCTGTATTGAGGGACAGACGTCACATTCCGTTCCTACTTCGCCGAGTCGTTGGAATTGTTTTGGAAGAAAATTGTTCTCGTAACTGACGTTCGCCGGAGAGAATATTGTAGTGCATGCATAATTCTACCCGTGAATACCGCTGGATGCGAATGAGCATTTGCTCTGGAAAGCTAAATTAACTATTAAATTCCCATTTTATTTTTCATGGCGCCATTCAGTGTAGAGAAATGGACCCAAAGCGATAGTGAAAAAATATGCTGGATGGTCTAAGGCTTGCTGCTGGCGCTGCACTTAGCGAATCCTTAAATAACTAGACTTTTGTCAATTTTTAATTACCTTAAGATCTAACTTTCACTTTTCCAAAAGGCAAGTTTTAAAGAAGCTGTGTTATTGGAAAGCGTAGAGCTAAATGAGCTAATAATATACATTAGGAGAACATGGATGATGATGAACAAGATGTCTCCACACAAATATTCTGAGATACAGAAAAAACACAACGGAACGCATGGTCCCACGCTTCCAATGCCCTGTTTTGCAGCCACTGACTATTTCAATCTAGAAATAAGAGACCTCAGGGAAGATCCCAGACCTCAAAATATAAATAGCCAATTTACAATCTTACTTCACGGTAGTTTGGTTGAGACTAATTTTTACAGCTCGAGAGATGAATAAAAGAATCGCCTACTAATTATAATACTGTATATTATAAAGGGGTCTGCTATGCAGACGATGCTATACTCATAACGGAGAAAGATAATTACTTACAAATAATGCTAGACAGACTACACAATGCTTGTAAGAAACACAACATGGCAATCACTGACTCAAAAGACTAAATTAATGACTTTCTCTAAAACACCCGAAACATGTATCCTAACTTTAGAGAACAAATCCATATAACAGGTCGACATCTTCCGATATTTAAGCATAGATCTAGTTAGAGGAGCTGATATGTGTGAATGAATGCAAACCCAAGTTAACAAGGCAGCAGCAATCTATTTCTTAACTTTTTTTTCTTTCAATATTGGACGCTTTCTTTCCTTTTTTCTGTTTTCTTTCTGTATCATCTTTGAAAATTAAAAAACCCAGTTGCATACAATCCAAGATATCTCATATCTGTGCTGCAGGAATCGGATTATAAATTCTCGGTGGATTATAATTAAGCGTTGTTATCGTCTGGTGTTAATCGGATTATTAAGTTAATTTATTGACAGATGGTTAGTCATACGTGGTCTTCTGGTTATCGCCTCCCACGGAGTCACGTGCGGAGATGAGTGAGAGAGCGGGCAGAGGCTGTACTGGACTTACCGGTTGATGTCGCTCGTTTAATGAACGTGTTTAGAGTGTATAATAAACTTGAACAATTAATTAACATTTAACTCATTACTACGAACACAAGATACATTAAGCTTAAATATTTTTAACTGGAAGGACATTAATTTTTATTAAATAAGTTATGGTTTACCACAAATAAAAACAAAATCATGTGACACAGGATTAATTATTATTAAGACTAGCTGTAACCATTAAAATGATGGACGTTTGATGTTTAAATTTTTGCTTTACGTTAATTAGTCGTTAGTTATGCATTAATTAGTCACGGCAACAAAAAATTGCGGAAATCAGTCTAAAGTGTAAGCAAATTATTTTTACACATATAACAATATGAATTTTCACACACATTATAATATGAATAAACTCACTATATTTAATCCAATTGACCTATGATCTCTAATTGCTGAAATTCTGCTTAATTTGCTTCAGTTTTTCATAAAATGCAAATTAAAATTTAACTCTCACAACAAATATCATTATAACTAAAACGTAGTTTATTTGTGTCAGCGTCTAAACAGTGCCTTCTTGGAGCATTAGTTTTATTAGCGTCGTTTCGGCCGCGAATTACGGTAATGAAAAGCGCCATCTAGCGTAGCGTAGCTTGTTGGTAGCGTTATATTATAGAGGATTATGTGTTTTGATGATTGGATAATTTATGTATCTCTATTTTCGTAATAATATTAAATTTCAATGCGCTTGTTTCGTACATTTTTTAACCATCATCACCAAGATGAGTCATAACCGCCTACAGATGGTCCACCACAACATCTTTAGACAATCTCAACTTCATCTTACCCACTCTCTTGCACCCTGAATAAAACCATATATGCAGAGTCCTGGTCTTCCGTCTGATGTGAATATAAGCTTTCAATTTTAATTGATTGACCACCCCGGCCATAGAGTTTTGCATCGTATATTTGGCTTCAATCGCCAAGATCACTATCTACTTAGATTTTACATTGTCATGTGTGTGTGACTGCACTCAATCTGCACATGCACAAATACGCTTTGGTACCAGAGTTCTTTTATACATATAAGTGTTACTTCTGACGTTCCACAAGGTTGTATTCCGGGTCCAATGTTTGATAACTTTGTTTTAAGGACTCTTATTTTTCATTTACTTCAAAATTAACAACTCAAAATCGGAATATATACACAAAACGATATTTCAATGCAATATAAAATGTGAATCTAATATATTGTTAAATATGAATCTAATGTAATGTAAAATAGTAAATCTCATATGAATGCGTTCTGAATACTACTTGTCTCATTTTATACGTAAAAATATTTTTGCTATTTCGATCATAATTATTAATCCCCTCGATCTTCTCCCCTCCCCTCGTCTAGATTAAGGATGTGAGCCATTTTAGCTATGATGAAAGTAAACTAAATAGACACAGGTGTACCGGGCGCTGGTGAGAAAACAATATTGAATCCGTTAATGCTGTGGTGATTTTTATCAGAAATATATTTATTACCGGCGTTGAAAATTTATAGACTGGTCCTAAGCGGTATTCTAGAGGGGAGGAAGGGGGAAGGAGGGATGGACAGTCTCCCCGTCCCCTGCGCGGGATTTATCGCCGCTGGTCCGACCTGCCCCAACCCACCCTCGCTGCTCCTAGGTATTCCCTGTGTTCCCAGGTGTAAAAACTCTATCGCGGATAATGTGAAAATATTACCCTTTTCATTTTGAATATAAACCTTTGAATCACCAAACGATAAATATTGTACTTTTCTACCTAAGAATGTGAAATGAACGTAAGAGTCTGCAAGGTTTTTATTATTCATTTAGATCATTGTTTAACATATGTGTTAGTTTTTGTAGTAATGTTTAAGCTTATACATATCTACAAGCACCCGATAAATATTAATAGAGATGATGGTCTCAAATTAAAAACATCTTGGTATCCGGCGCATCAAAGTCATTCTCGTTGCAGACTCCGCAGAGATAGTGATCAGACAACAGATGACTCATACACACAACACAATACAACACATCATGACTTCGCCACGGTATTGCAAGCCGATACTTAACCACAATACCAACATTCACAACAACACATCAGCCTTGATGATGGACCCTGCAATGGGATCCGAAACGTCGGCCCGAAAGGTCGTAACAACATGGAAAAATACCCCAGTAAACACCAACTTGAAGATTCTGAGTGGCCGTGAAAACCTAAGAACATTCTTGAATTAAACTAATGGCAAGATCAAGGGAAAGCGGGGTTTCGGCAGGAAGCAGATCTCACGGCTCCGTAATATACGAGATTGGTTAGGAATAAGGATGGTGGAAGAGCTGTTTCGAGCCGCTAGAGATAGAGAGTCAACATAGAGAGGACCTGACACTACACTAGAAGAAGAAGATACATATATGTAATGCTATAATCCCGAACAATAAAGAACGGAGAAAAATGCCCAGACATGTCTGAGCGCAGTCAGCGGCTCGCTACCTATTTTCCAGCTTCGGACCTGTCGACAGCCTTCGGTGTTTACTCTATTCCATGGCATATAATTAATAGATTCAAAGCTTTATAGTTTGACTCGAATAAATTCAATGCAAATAAACTCCAGAAAGTGTGAAAATTAAGTTAATACGCAGTTTTCTTTAAAGAATTGTCGACTTAATTTGTTTTCAGTGCACCTGATAAGTTTGTAATGATAAAAAATTGGAGCAATATTACTGAAGAAGATGCCTTAGTTATTGTTTTGGTGTTAGTAATATTGCTAAAGATGATACGTTAGCATTGAAAAGTAAAGTGTTATTATTTTTTAATATAATTTTTAATGGCCTTCCGCAAAATCTCACAAAATAATCTCTAATTTGATTCGCTTACATTAAATTTGATCCAAAAAACGTAATATTTAAATGTTCAAAATCAAATTTCGACCCTACATTTTTAAATTTTTAAAAAGCGGATGACTAGCATTATTAACCCTGTGTTTCTCTTCATACAGGCTTTTAATAATCGATACTAATTCTTGTATAATAGTATTATTTATATCATTTTTGTTATGTTTATATCAACCCCTCAATATAAAATATTCCAAGAGGCAGTAAAAACAATCGATTGCAGAATTGGGGTGCGCTGCAGGCGGCTACCGCATTTCGGTCGATAGGGCAGCCAGGCCCAGCGGCGGAATCGTCGTTTGATCGATAGATACGTGTTGGTAGGTCTATTGGCCTGTTCCGAATTCGTAATAAAAACCAAATAAATTTGCTTATTCAAAAAAAATCTGTAAACGTATGATTGCGGATGACATAAAACGAATCATTTCAATTTTAGAACGAAGTACTATAGTTAAAACATTTTCATCAAAATTGAAGCTTACACGTAGACCATTTTTAATGTAAGAAACATTTTCATATATTAAGGCTGGACAATCAAAGCAAATGCATATTTCGGCATTTTTTTTACGAATATGTGGGTTTTTATTATTCATTTATATCAGAATGTATACAGCCTGCAATTTTTTAGGGCATTAACTTAGATAGATCCATTATTATTATATTAAAGTAAAAAACTGGACATTATTTACAATAATTAATAAAATATAAACATTAATCGACAGGCCGCGGCCGAAAAATCGTTTTTAGTGTCCTAGGCGGCGCTATTTTTTATGAATATTTGTATATAAGCATAATGTGTTTTTTATACGTTTAAATTATACTTCATTATCTGGAATTTTTACTAAGGAAATCAAGAAATATTCAATATTAATAAAGTTATAATGTTTTAAATTTGCAATAAATTTTTCCGTTTTTTGTTGATTTTAAAACGCTTTTTATTTATATAAAGAGATGATTTTAAACAGTATATTCTATTTATTCCCGTATTTTGAGGCTTTACTCACTTAATAAAAGTTATTTTTTTATAAAAACTCCTTAATTATTATTTAAAAATAAAAATTCCAAGCTTGATAGGTCCGTACCTATCAAGCTTGGAATCGAAACTTCACCTTTTCCTAAATTAAAAGAATTTTTGGGAGAAAATGCATTGTAATTACGACAAATTCTTGGTAATAAGTCGCACGGTCGGCCGTTTGACTATGTTTGTTAAAATGCGAGGCAAGCTAGTGAATAATGTCGGCAGACTTCATCTTCAAAATATGTTACCATATGTATACCAGTATGGTATTTCGAAGTCTTTGGAACATTCTAAATGATTGTGGAAATGACTGGACTGTTCTGGAATACTCTAGAAGCAACGGATAATTATAAATACCCGGCGGCGTTGTGCGAGTGTCAGAGAGCTGTTGTAACGTTTCTGCGATTACACAGATAAAGCGAAACCGTGCGGCGGCGGTTCAGTGTGGCTAGCACGTGTGACCAGCGACAATAATTATAAATGCACTTATCAAACAGATTTTTTCGAAAATAAGTGCGACCATAGACGTGTGAATATCCTGAAAAGACGAATATAATGTGGTCCACAAACGAGCGATTAATGCGAAACATTGTAAATTAAAAGACGCTGTTCCGATTTAATTCATTTCTAGTGACTTTGCGAGTTTATTACTATATTTAATAAATCCATAATTGATTTCTCGTATTTCATTGCGTCCCATAGCTACGATCCCGTGACAATATTATAATAAGTGCGACATCTATTTCTTGTGTTTGGAAACGATTCATATAATTGTTTTAATTATCAATTTAACTAGGCATGTTCTGAATAGTCGCAAATTCAAGGTAAAATACGATAGTTAATAGTGTTTGCATTCGCCTAAGGCCCGGTTGTTTCAAGTTCGATCAAAGTAAGCGGTCGATCAAAGCATAGATTTTTACGAAAACGGATCGTCTGGTGGAGAACGTAAAAATCTATGCTTTAAAAGAACGCTTACTTTAATCCAACTTGGAACAACCGGCCCTAAGACTTTACGAGCCCCAAGCCAGCGAGCTTGTTGCTGGTGCAACGCTGCCTTCACAGGCCTCTGAGTTAGGTTAGGATAGAATACGGAACCATACTCCCGCGCGTCAACGGGAGACAAAGTAAAAACAGTATAAAAATGCGTATTTTTTCGTTGAGTACATCGCCGGAGCGGGGCACGTTGTGTCGCTACAAAAAGCGCCCCTTAATAGCCCAGTTCTTGCCCGGAATTGTTGAGATTAGACGAGGAAGGCGTCTCCCGAGATAAATGGTCCGCAATTTGGAGGAGCGAAGTGCCTTTTTCTATAAAGTTGCGCGCATTAGGAGCCTCTCCGCGACCGCGAGCCCGAGCGGATAAAAAGCCGGTATCAAGTCGGCTTAGTTCGGCGCGACCTTCTCCAGTCAGCTAATCGATCCTACTTACTTTCCCCTTATCAACGTTTATTTATTATAAATGACACATATTTTGCGTGAGTGTGTATTCAATTGTGGGCGAGTGCGTATTCAATGATCTGGAAGAACTTTAAATCATGATAAAGGAGTTTCACGATTAACGTATATTATAGATATCTCACAGAGACGAAACTGTATTTCTTATGGGAAAGTAGGTATAGAAGTCATTTGGGTGTACATAGGACTTATGACCTATCTTATGGTTGGCTTAAGTGATCACTTTACACAATGTAACATTCGCCATTTCCACCCATGATAGAATATACCATGCATATTCATTTTTTGGAAGTTGTATATATGTTCAAATTGCGTGGAAAGCTTTCACATACGAGTTGTAACCGCCTTTCCATGCGGCCTGTACAAAGCCATTTTCATTCCCCTAAATCCCCACAGATGTCGCTAATGAGAAAATCTACAGTTGATTGATTTACGGAATTTTGGGAGCAATATACTTTATTGTGTAATGAAATTCATCCGAATTACTTGCATTACACTAGGATACGCCAGGAAATATTATTTCCAATTTTTCGTTAAATTCCTTTTTTACCAGTATTTACAATTCAGAATATTTTGAGTTTGTTCAAATCTTTCAGAACAGTAAAGTCTCTGTGACATAAATCCAGCACTGTTCTGAAAGATTTGAACAAACTCAAAATATTCTGAGTTTCACGATGTTTTCACAAAGGTTAGTCGAGAGATGAATATCAATAAATATGACGTAAATATAAATATAAATAAATAAATATAAATCCATTTATATGACGTGAAGTTCAGATCCTCATGACCTGAGCCGCTCGTCATCACCAGCTAGTTCAGTCGGAGAAGAATGGGACTAACCTTACTCCTTTATTTCAATCTCAGGGTCCTCTCGGTGATGTGCGGACTGAACTCTCTCTCTAACCGCTTCAGGTGCCTCCCATATAAACAATTTCAAGTTGCAACAGATTAACAAAGATGGGTTTACATAACAAAACATTTTGTGCATCAGTTCGGGATTCTCCAGTAAAAGAAGTTGTCGGTTACTCTTGGTTTATTGGTGGCAACAATACATTATACAGCGGTTACAATGAACAACAGCGGTCCGTCTCGATATAATGGTAGAAAAAGCCTAGAGACAACATGCGCGCGACCTTATAAAACATTTGCTCTCTCTTTCATGCTCCGTCTCTTTCGTGCTTCGCGACATATGTCCCTCAGATCTATTACACTAATGATATGGTCAAGGATATGGATGAGATACGAGACTGATACGAGTTGTTGCTAGACTCTAAAATGAATTTCAACCGGCACATTGATGCGATTGTCGGCTTCCTAATGCGTCTTGGCAAACCATTCAGGCAAATTAGGACATTTAGGAGGCTATACATAACCTATATTCGACCTCACCTCGAATTTTGTTCTACAATATGGTCACCTACATATAAATTAAATATTAACAGAATCAAAAACATTCCTTAAGCGCATTAACTACAAATTTAATTTGAATTTTAACTATTTGGACTCAATAAAATTTCATAAATTTTGAATATTGTCAGATCAATCCTTTCTTTTCTAAATAATTCATAACCTTATTGATTATCCTGAAAGCTTGCTATCTTTCCACGTCCCACTCCTACCTACCAGACAGAAGTACCTCTTTTCCCTTCTAATTTATCAAAACAACAATAAAAAATCCCTCCCATTCCACGCATATGCTCAGATTATAATTACCTCTTAAATTCAATAGATATTTTTAACACTAAATATGAAGAGTATCGTCATATGGTGAGGCAGATACTAGAAACTCGTCCCCCTTCCTGATCATGTATATTATATACATCACGAGCCCCTTTATGTCTATGTTAAAGTTAAATTTGGAACAATCGGTTAAATGATGTTTTATCTGTCATTGTCAAATTGACTTATCTGTGATATTTCCTATTTGTTATCCTTTAATTGTGGGAGACATTTAACTTTTTTTTTTTGTATCTCATCTTATCAAGCGATTGTGTCTCCCTGTTGGATGACCGAATTAAATAAAATAATTAATTAAACCAAAATCATGAGTCCATCCAATAGTCGGTAGGTAGTATCTCATTGGATAATAAGATAATTGAAGCTGTTAAAGAATACTATGTATACTATACACTATGTATGTCTGTATGTATGTGTATGTATTAAGCATTTATTGCCATAATATGTCTAATATAATGTCGATTTATCGACACTGAAATAAATTGAAATATATCCTGTACAAGATTGAAGTTGGGGGTGACGAATTTCATTATCATCAAAATCCAAATTAATTTCGTATTACTACTATGGAACGCAATCCCGAGTCGGGATTGCCCTTTCCGGATCCCTCGAGATTAGAATTTCCAATCCCGCGGGATCCCTACGGATCGGGATTCCGAATACTTTTGTGGTTTTTTTTTGTTTATAGAGCTGAATAGCAATTAACGACAATGCCTTGCTTTTTTTTCAGGAATTTTAATAAAATGCTCATTATTAATCATTGCATTAAAGTTTTTTTAGGCGTTTTTCCAAGAATCAATCAGTCAATGTAGTAGAGTAAAAACTACTAACTAGTAGTAGTTTTT
This sequence comes from Agrypnia vestita, assembly GCA_016648135.1. NCBI lineage: Eukaryota > Metazoa > Arthropoda > Insecta > Trichoptera > Phryganeidae > Agrypnia > Agrypnia vestita. The sequence continues at coordinate 19,227 of JADDOH010009620.1, read as the reverse complement.
ATTACTATTCTAAGTTGATAAAATATAGCAAATATTATTCAAAGCTATTTTCATTATTTGAATGTGACATGAACATAAGTTTTAAGTACTTACTAAAAGCTCTATAGACATATACAATTAAACATACAAAACATAAAAAATGCTAATCAATCCCGATAATCTCGTCCGATTTTTCGGTTAGAGATTGATCTCGTAAAATACCTGGAAATCTCGCGGGATCAGGATTGCATTCCCTAATTACTATGTATTTGGGCAATGAATTATATTTAAATTATCCTTCAGAATCGAGACACAGGGGAACTTGAATTTAATATGACAGACAAAACTTTTGAGACTTGGAAAGTTAGGAGTTCCCCAAAGTCTAAATAAAAATGACTGGAATATTATCGTACAAAATAAACGTTACCACTACGTCTTTGTCACTTTTGTGGTAATTGAATTTTCCTGGAAACAGCGGCCCTGAGATCTGGGCCGACATCAACCTCGGGGAAGTCCTAATGAGACCCGCGGAATAAATGTCACCAGTTCGTCTTGTGTAAAAGAAAGTTAAAAAGGACATTTTCATTAGTGACTGAGAAATACGGAATAATTATCTCCCTGCAGAAGTAACCCCTAGAAGTCCACTTGAAACGGGAAAGGTATCCCGCGTGAATTCCGCGCTCTGAAAACCTTTGAATATTTCAACGATTCGGTCAATAAGGTGTAATTTTGCTTTTGTCTGGATTTATGTTATATTTTAGGCCGGTGAATTTAACCTTCTTTTGGTTAAAAATACGGCTATGTTATAGAGGGATATATCTGTATATAAAAGAAACACGAAGATGTTACAGATTTATGAAGATCGCTGAGAAGAGTCTGCCTGCGATAGATCGGTGTAGCGGCAGTTGTAAAGGTAGGCAAAGAAACTCACGGTAATTAATGTTTAGACAGTATGAAAATGAACCTCCTATTCAGAGACTTCTAGTGCGTATTACAGAAGTGCTGTAGACAGTGTGGGACACGCTATGTACTTTACAGTCACCAAAAGAAGTGCTGCCCACCTCGGGTGCCTTAATAATCCTAAATGATGGTTCACCATCATCTTATATAGACGAATAAGGCCTACAATGAGGACAAAATGGGATGAATATATTCGTGGACTTTGACTTAATCCAGATACGCTAAGGCCCGGTCGCGCCATTTAAAGTAAAGGTAAAAAAAAGTACTCGAGTAACTTTTGAAGTCACTCGAGTATTTTTTTTACTAAAACGGATTGCGCCATCGATGGTAAAAAATATTTTACTCGCCGAAATACAACATGAGTAACTTTTTTTTACTCTCCAATATCGGTGGGAAAGGGTAAAAACGTTGGTAAAAAAAATGGTCGTCCTCTCACAGCTGATTTGAAAATGTAACATTTGTCCATATAGGTACTTGTCATTTGAATTTTGTCGCATGTCACATTAAAATGAATCTTTTGATTTCGCGTTATTTTAGCGATGGTTTGAAGTTTCTTTGGTTTCATAGAATAGAGTGGTTTGTTTGAACTGATTTTGAACCGTAAAAGTACGTATGGCCAGTGGTAAAAAACTGAAATAAATCAAATTCCATAGACATACGCGGTATTTGAAGTTTATTCCGCTTGGCACCCTATTAGCCTTATTATTGGTTTGATAATGGTAAAAAAGACGTTTCTGCAACCCGAAATCGAGTTTCCTCTTAGCTGATGGTAAAAAGAAGTTACTCGGGTTAATTTTACTCGAGTAAAATTTACTTCAGATGGCGCAACCGGGCCTAAAAGTATTAGGGGCATTTTTACTATTTCAAAATATTTCAGTTATTATTTAACTTATTAAAGAATTTAACAATTAAGAAAGATAACTGACGACATTTTGGTAAATGTATTGGATTATGTAGAGAACAGGCAGACAGACGTAATTTTTTTTTTTTAAATATATAGCCATCTTCCATTTTTCGCCAATTGTCTTCCATCCATCTATCAACCGCTCACTCTTCTGACTTTTGTTCCTCTTCAAACGATTATCTTTTTATTGAAGATAAATCATGGAAGTCTCACAGAGACCAAGCTATTTATATGAGCTGGCCTGAGTGATCGCTTTACGGACTTCATCAGAGTTTATCTCTATGATATAAAATCACATAATTGTGTCCAGTAGTTGAGAACACACGTATAAAAATGATTATCTTTTCATTTACATTTTGATTACCTCTCATTCGTTTATAATGCTGTGTATTAGAATACAATATTTGTTATCTTTCTTTTGCAATCTCTAGTTCTTGTCTCGCTATTATATCATTTAGTAAAAAAATATCTGCTTTACCTTATTTTCATTTTCATCGTAAATTAATTGAAATAGTTTACTTATAATATTCATTCTTTACTGACACCACAGAGCATGAAATTGTACAGATATAAATTTAAAAAAGCGAGGGGATCGGGACTCAGTGTAAGTATGTCTCCCTCAAATATATTAAGACACATCTTTTTGTGATAACTAAGACATTATACTTTTTAGGAGTTTTTCGTTCTATTTTCTCTTTCTGTATATTATTATATTGTTCTTTTGCTACACACGTACATATAATCGATTATGTAATATGTACACTCAACCTGGTTAAGCTGAAATAAAAATGATTATATATTATTATTATTTAAACACAACAAGTCAAACGTATTCGAGTCAGACCGTGAGCCAAGAAATTTACGTTAGCTCGTATCCAGTGGTTTGGCAGACACATTAAATTAATGTGATTTACTAAAAGTAACCAAATATGGACGTAGTTATGCAGAAAGCAGCCAACCCACAAAATGCTAAAAATGAGTTATGTACGGGTTTGGACAGCTTCCTACGATATCTTTATATGCTGAAATCGTCCATGCTCTTTATGCCATAGTTTTTTGTATATTCAAGATTTTTCTAACCTACATCACGGCTATCGCTGTTATTAATTAATGCATAAAACATCCATGTGGTATGGACGCATTATGCGATTTTTGTTATTACCCAAAGATCATTTTGCAGAAAACATCCAAGTGGGTTGAACGTTTTCTATGCCTCCGAGAGTACCGTTAATTCCATGTTTTACCAAATTCATAGAAAACATCCAAGCCACTTGGACTTTTTCTGTGGTTTGCTTATGGCCAATAATGCGGATATATATGTGCATTGTACAGTACTATTCAGTCTGCCGTTTGCTATAATCACTCCATTTACATTATTCACATTACATTATTCATAAAATTATAAAATAAAAATTTGTTTAAGCAATTGGGGATATTTGGAATTCCCGAAGTAAATAAAGTAATGGCAATGAGATGCAAAAGGAATGTCAATGCATTTATTTTGTTCCAGGAAATGTAAGGTTAAGCCTTTCATGAAATGTAATCTTATACTAATTCAATTGTTTGGATTCTAAGAATAGGGTTATTCGACCAACAAGGCAGTTAAGAATATTATTTGTGTAGTTAAATTTAAATGTTAATAATACAAATTATTGACTTAACTGTAGCGGCTCTTGTATTGTGGGGATTATCCAGATTATTTTATTTGCATTGCTAAAGTAATTTACATGAGCGTTTCTTTGTTTTGATATTGGGACCTTTAAAAATAAACTATTTTTGTTGGTATGTATGCATCTGAAAGAGTATCGCTTTATCTATCAGTACCTATTTCAGTCAAAATTTTGTGTTCCGAAAAACAAAATTGTGCTAGGATTTTCAAATCCAAAGTTTAGAAGTTTAAATGAGATTTGCATGAAATATTATACATATATATATGCATATAAATATGCTTTGAATAGTCATTTCTTAGTTACAATTATTATAAAATAATGTATAATCTAGATAAAGCTTACTTGGTTTCTGCCGTGACACAACGAAGATAAGTTTTCAATTTTGCCGCCAGTAACTACCTAAGTGATTTGATGATTTTTACCTGGATGAAATTATTGAAAAAAAAAAATTATTATTAATTTATTTATTAATTTAATAACCATCAGCAAGACAGACAACACTTTTTTATACAAAATAAATTTTGGAACAAATATGACAACTGATTAAACAAACAAACATGCTTATACTTAAATGTAATATTAAAAATAAAATAAAAATATGTGTAGAATAAATCCAAGCAACATATTACCTACAAAATAACTGACATTTAATAATGTCACTCCTATTTCATAGAATACAGCCAACCCGCATAGAACAAAATGAGTCCTGTTTTTCGTACATTTTGACATTTTGCAGAAAGAAACCAACCTGTAAAACGCGTCATATCTTTGTAAATAAAAGTTTTATTCTTATAATTACATATAAAAACCATAAAAAATATCTTTACAATAAGCCCTATGCAAAAAAAAGGGCAATAATGCATTAAATATCGACATATTAGGTTTTTGTAGATTCAAATTTTTAGAAGCCATTTTCTCAGTTCCATGTTTTTTGGGTTGGCTGCTTTCTGCATAATTACGTCCATATGATACTTAAATTTGGAGTGATCATTTCAAATAATATCGCTATCTACCTTCTAGTGAGGAATTTTGTTTTTGAATTTGATTTGATTTTACTTACCTGCGTCTGTATCTCATTTTATCTTCAATTCAAATTCAAAAATCTTCCGTCAAAGGTCTAAAAAATCTAAACACAAAGGTTAATTTGTAGTCTCATCAGATAAATTGTATTTTACGGAGATTTTAAATGTGTCTCTTTCAACCTCTATGATTTTCCTGGCGATAATTATTATGCTTGTGTCATTTTTAGATCAGTCTAAAATGTGTAATTATACTGTTTACAATTTTTAACCTCTGAGTTACAATATTCTGTTGTGCATGTTCAGTTCCACGATTTTTGCCGGAATGTCATTCAAAAGCCTACCCGGCTAATAATGATTCGACTAATTTGTTTTGTGTTCTTTGAAATTACTTTAGGAGTGTTCTGTTTTTCTCTCTCTACAAAGTTATAATGGTTGTTTTGCGAGTTGTATCGCATTTCTTTATTTTTATATCATCTCTTATTGTTCGTGGTATCCACGTGTGGTGTTTTATGATTAATTTCGTACAGTTTTAAATTAGTTTAGTTCTCGGGAAATTATAATTTTTCCCTTTCTTTTTCCTTTATTTTTTCAGTCTCAATCATTGTTACATATACATTAAACATAATAATTTCGCTGTCTGTCCATCTGTCCATCCGTCTGTCTGTCTGTCTGTCCGTCTGTAACTTCGTGTAACGTTCGTAATTTTTTTCGAATTCATGGCTAAAAAAACAAATTAAACAGCCAGAGATGGGGCTTGAACCCCGGGCCAGCAAACCCGGAACGGCCTCTTTACGCATGTTGCTACCGCCGCCTCTCCGTTCTGCCCAGCATAATCGCAAGGATTTAAAGAGTACCTTAACAGAGAAAATATTTAAAAATATATATTTTTATGTAAGTCGTTATTACTATTTCATGGGTGTCGGCTATAAATAAGTTAATACTTATTCCTTAGGAAACGGCATGTATCGTCATTTTTGACGGGTTACAGCTAGTGCTACACTAAAAGGTATACAGTATTGTACTCTGATTATAAATTATTATTTTAGACTTGTCTTTAATTGTCTGAATCGTCTATTTTTTAAACACCATGAATACGTTTAATAACCAAAGTCATGAACCATCAAGACTTCATTTTATATATTAATTAAAGAAAAACGATTGTTATGAAATATTAAATAGATACCTTACTACACTTCAACAATATTATATATTTTTTTAATTTCCATAAGACTCTATAATAACAATATATAAACGAACACAGTCTTCACTCCAATGAAAAATATCATTTCCTTATGTGTTACAGACAGAAAGAGATTTGGATTTTATATAAAAGATTATATTATATATTATAATTTCTAATTAACTAGCCGTAAAACCGTGAAAAATCACGGGACAATAGTAATTTGCATGTGACAGCGCTGATTGACGTGTCATACTCGGGCGCCCCGGCTGAATCAGCGGCTAGTCATCATCAGTGTTGTTGTAATTCCAGCTAGTTACGGAAATACAAACATTTTAAATAGGATAGTTGATGTCTAATTGGGTACATGCTTTCATTTATTGTAATGTGGTCAACCACATTATTATTAAGTTTTTCTTCTTTAGACGCGTTTAGGGTAAAATTTTAAGAGGCAACGAAATTCTTTCACAACATGCAACGAAATTTTTATCACAACAAAGTCACGACTCGCCAATCAAAAGCTTAGATGGTGGTTTTCCAGGTAACGATTTAACCAATAGCAATTCTTATAAGTGACGACTTCGAGTTGTTTAAAAATTAGTTATGAAAATTGCATATGCTCCGGGCGCTGTTTCTGTTGTTTATTTTTTATTTTTAGATGTGGTTTTCATAAAATAATTTTGATCGAATTCATAATGTATTGTTATGGAGATTAAATTATGTACCAACTATTTCATTTTATTTTCTTTATACAAACAAAAAGCAATTAGGCACGTGGGTTCTGTAATTAATGTGTATTTTAGATTTTTTATCCGTTAATGGAGAACTGTCATTGATGGCAATTCTAGTTTTTGTTGCATACCTTGAGTTGGAACATAGCTAGACCGAATGCGTATGCGTTTTCTATCGAACTAAGTTCCAGCGCAAGATATACGACACAGCACGTGGTTTTTTTATGGTTGTCAAAAAAGTATTAACTTATTTAACTGTAAATGGTTACGGATATTTTATACGAACCTTTTGTTTTCCCGAGAAACTTTTCCTTGAATACGACTTCAACGAAACGTCGAGAACAGTTTCTCGTATATTACATATGGTTCGTATAAAATATCCGTAACCATTTACAGTTAAATATGTCTAACGACCGTAATGTATTAACTAGTTACGCGCATGCATGAGTATTTTGTTTTGTTATAATATATTTTCAATATTGAAAAATAGGTTTTATCAAAATATCAGCTACAGCCATAATACCATTTGATAAGTTAACAAAGTCTGACAGACCAACAAACAGTATCCAATGTTTCCCCTTTTTGTAATTCATTGAAACGTGCGAAAAGTTCCGATCCTCTGTAAAAACTGTACAAAAAATACAACATTTCCTGTGGAGTTTTTTAATAATCGAATATCTGTCCAGCTTCCATTGTCGGGCATCCCTCGGGGAGGGATCCATCATCCCCCCCGCTGCCCCGACCACCCCTGCCCCGCAGCCCTCTGATTTACTTAAAATATCGAATAACACCGGTCCGTCTAAACGGTTCTAACTCATATGTGTCGGTGGTGTAACGTACCTCTACTTCTTCTTCTTCTTCATCAGCCTTCGTCTTTCCACTGCTGGATACAGGCCTCTTCCTTATTTTTCCATTCTTCCCTGTTGTTGGCTAATTGTAGCCATTTCTTTCCCCCCACAGCGACAATATCATCGGCCCATCTCTTTTGAGGTCTTCCGATGCCTCTTTTATTTTCTCAAGGTCTCCATTTCAGAACTCTGGGAGGCCATCTTGTAGTATCCTGTCTTGCAACGTGTCCTGCCCATTGTCATTTTAGCTTCGCTACACGATCCATGATATCCACTACTCTAGTTCTGCGCCTAATTTCGTCGTTTCTAATTCTATCTCTTAGGCTTACTCCAAGCATGGATCTATCCATGGATTGTTGCGTGCATTTGAGCTTTTCTACACTTTTCTTTGTAAGGGCCATAGTCTCCAATCCATACGTCATCACTGGCAGTATGCACGATTCAAAGGCTTTTCTTTTTAGGCTAATTGGGATCTCTTTGTTCTCGAAGATATGTTTGAGTTTGCCAAAAGCAGCCCAGCCCATGTAGATCTACATGTCATAGAAAATATGAAATATCTACTTTATTTACCAAAACTAAAACGTCACATTTTTTGTAATCATCGAATAGACTTTTTAACAACAAAATGACTTAATTAAACTATTTGTTATTACGGATTTTTTAATTTAAAATATGTATTCATTACTCTCGTATTTTTGGCCAGTGTGTAAAGGAGAGCAGAATATTGCACGTCGCAGTTAAATCGAGCAAGAAAGAGCACGACAATACCACACATTTCATGTAAGACAGGGATGGCGGTTGCTTGGGTTTCGTTGAAAGAGAAAACAATATCGAAAGAGCACGGTAGAGCCGCGGACTGCATTCGACCGCGTCGTTCAATTTAGTTGGTAATGATACGTCGGCGTGAGCGCATGCAAATTCGATATGCCTTGATTTTCTGATAATTTACTAAAATAATGCAGATGTGTATGTTAAGCTTACATAATTATATAAAATGACCTTTGAAAAGTCTTATCTGTATTGAAAATATATATTTTCTACCACATATTAAAAACTATGTCGATTTTTAATCATGTAACACTGTGTTACACCACCGTTCCTGAAGGTATTTTTAGCACAGTCTTTTAAGAGCTAATGTAATACTCGTACATTCCGATGTCATTTGAGTACCATTTTAAAATAATGTTCTTTAATTACACGACTAGATTATGTACCACACGAAATATTAACTGTTCCGTGCATTTTAAGTGTCGCGTGCATTCACATTATGAAGATGACCATTATTTTGAGAACTTAATTACTAAACACCGCTATAAAAAGCATGCCAAATGACACAAAAATCTAATAGCGTTATTACGATGATTGCAATTGTCCATTAATTCAACTTTTTTATAATTACATTAAATCGTGTGAGAACACCTTACGTAACTGAGTGCCGGTTATATTAACTTGGTAATCATTTATTAAAACAAGTTGTTTTACTATTGGAAAACGCAAAATCAATGATTTTAACAAAAAAAATTTATAAACCAAGTTGATGTATGATCCCGAATGAAACAAACTTGCCATAGTAATGGCGGCAGCTTATTTAGCACTGCCTTTGACAGGATTAAACGATAGGTGATACAATTCAACCGTGATACTATTTATTAAAATTTATTTAAAATTCTGCGTAATTATTTTAGCAGCCCTGACCTATTACAATTAATAAACATTAATGTACCTGCTAGGAATACCAGAACAGTACAACCGTACTACTGTAGCAATATTGCGACCATAGCACAAAGGAACTCGCCAATATCTAAAATACAACATCTAAGCAATAAAGACGCCGAAATAGATATTTGGAATGCTATTTGCACAGTTACAAGAAGGTCCTAACTAGCATTTTTTTAATAGCAGGGTTAATGTAGAAATATAACATATATGCGCATAAATACCTAGGTATATATTTTTTATTAACTCTTAATATAAACTTTTAATATAATTATTATTTCTAAAAAATATTTTTATTCTATATTGTTTTCATTGAATTAATATTTACTGTTTTATTTATTCTTCTATAATTTATTGTATTGCCTATATAAAATTACTATTTTTAAATTTAATTTCATTGATATATATTATGTAAAATTATTATTTATATTTCTAATTTCATAGAATTACTGTTTTTCTTTAATTGTCTCCTTTAATTCTACATTTATATTGTTCTGATTATGTTTCTAAATAATTTATGTTCACATTTGTATATTTTTTATATACTATTGATTATGCCTATTGTTTATCAACTTCGTACAGATTATAAATTAAAAGGCTTTAGAGCCATATTCATTTACATATATAGGATAATATATATAATTCTACTGATATATATTGATCTGACTTTTTGGTGCTAGAAATCGAACTGTCGGGAGCGTAGAAACTAGGGATGGATGATATAGGAATCTAGTGAGAGAAAAATGGTAAGCAGCGTGATAATTGAAAGTATCTATTACCCAATTAATTATGTCGATTTTGCTATTGAATTCACATTATGCCGATACTATGCGATGAACATAAATGCAGCCTTCCTTATTAAAGTTATCTTCATTAACGCATTTAGGGTAAAATTTTTGTGTAATCGGAATAATTGCAGCGGAAATGCGTGTAGCGAGAAGCAGCTTTAGCTAAATGCGTGAGCATCTATTAAATTGTCAAAAAGTGTATTCCCTTGAAATTAGTACAATTTTGAATTACCAATCATAAAGATGCTCAATTCAAAATCTGACCAATGACAGGTTATTGAATTGAAAATCAGAACTGTTTGTTGAATTACGATTTAAGGTGTGTATTAGAATTTCATGTTATTATCGTTTTTTTTTGCAAAAACGACGTAATTGTCAGATATATGTTTTCATAACAAAAAACAAATTCATTCATTCGACATTCAATGCGGCTGTCAGAATTATATAGGTAGTTCGAAACTTTTGAATGCAGAACTGTTGTAGGCCGAAAATCGATAAATCATGGAAGTCGGTAAGCACTTGGACTTTTTTGCAAATGAACACTTTTTTGATTGTCCGTAATGTATCGGCGATTTATCTCTTATTACTACCTTTCTTTTAACTGGCGTCTGCTTGCTTGACAAAAAAACTTTGGATCGATTTTTAACCCTTTTCCCGTGATCCAATCGAGCTGAAACTTTGCAAGTAGACTTGTGGCGACGATCAAGAAGATCTATCAAATTTTCGTTAAAAAAAAATAATTATATTATAATTTTGGATTTTTCAAATTTTTAATGTTTTTTTATACAACTCAGTAAGTTGTATGGAGATTCCGACGCATCTAGTAGACACGAAACCCGAAAATGAAAAAGGTAGTATTGTAAAAACTTGGTTTTAATGGGTTAGTTTTTATTTTAACTATTGCAAACCATTCGTTACATTTGTACCAATTAAAAAACTAATATTAATAATTTAACTACATTAAAGTGTTATCATTTATATATACCATCTCCCTAGGCTACATACCAATATGTAAATATCAATAGGCATGATAACAGGTTTTGAAATAACATTCTATATTGTAGGTACATGTCTACTATTACCGAAAATAACATTATTTCAGTAATAAATGCATTTTTATCTACATATTTTTAATTTTGCGCAAAAACGCCCGCAGCTGTCGTTTCGTCTACGTGACGTCAAGACTCAGTAAATATTGCATTGCGTCTATGGAAACGGTGCAAAGACACGGTGATGGGTCAGCACCCATCGTGACGTGACGTCATTCGCTCTAACTGGTGTTTCAGTTAAAATAGCGGATTGCACAATTCTACACTTTTATTTTATTGAAAATCTTATTAATCTCAAATACTGTCACCATGCCTATTATCACAGTCACGCCAAAGATGTATAATTCTACTGCGCGAACAAACATTACATGCTCCTCCATTTTTTCAATGTGTTATGTCGTTATCTTGCACCATATGCGACAAATGTATAATCATACAAGCTATTTGTTAGACAGTTGAGAGTTAGATTCTCTAATTATCTGTGGTGTATTGTACGGCGCCCGACCAGAGAAAATCCTTCGCAATGGTATTGTATCCTACAATGCCCCGAGCGCTCTTGTGAGATGAAAAGCGAGAGGAAGAAAGCAGGCGAGACACGGTTCCATTCAGGACAGCGTGTCTCAGTCCTACCTTAATTAGTTTGTTTGTAACCGAAGATATTATTACATTTATTTACTGTTACTAATGAACGCGTACTCTCACGTGGGTATACCTTTTAATTTCTTCCCTTTTTTTCCAAAAGTATTTCTCTGTGCAGAATTGCGGTGGCTTTTCTAGTTTTACCTCTTTTTTATATGTAAACTTTTGATCATGTAACGGAATTATATCAATCTTTTCCTGGTAGATGTGTATTGTGGTATAATAACATTTTCAACTCATAAAACTGTTAAAAGCCTCAATAATCGAAGAGCTTGTATGAGAATCGAAAGAGTGCAGAAAAAGTTTCTACGTATTTTGTCATAAAAAGCTGGTCAACACAATTACCTTCACAGCTACGAAGATCGACATACTTTTTTCAAGATGCACAAACTTGAGTCCCGACGGAAAATATCCGATCTCGTTGTGATACACAGGATTCTCAGTGGAGCTATTGATTCTCTTTCTCTATCTGACATAAATTTGCATGTTAAACCCCGTATAAGAAACCCGGAATTGTTTAGATTAAGCCAGCACACTAATAATGTTGGTTACTTTTCTCCCGTCACAGGGTTGTATTGCTCATATAATTTGTATTGTGCTGACCCTAACATTGATGCTGATATTCTTACAGATACCTTATCATCATTCAAAAACCCACTACTACAATACATCCATTTTCTAAATGATGACCTGAACCTATATGATCACACTAGATTCAAACACTAAATATATAATACACATAAATGTACATGTAAAATTTACATACTTGTTAAAGTGCATGTTGCTAAAGCGTGCGTGAAGATACTTTTAATTGGTATAATCAGAGATCGTGACACTAACAGGATAATTCTGTTGTGTGTGCTATGAAGAGGAAGAAGAGTGTGGCTTTCCATCCTCTTTGCTTACCTCTGTAGGGAAACGGTATGATGCTTGGTTAGTTAATTAATTATTTTTAAACTAATTTTAAAATTTTTCGTTTTCTGTTGGCAAATTTATTTAAGTTAACCAGTTTTTAGTTTTCTTCTCTTACGGTTATCAATGAGATAATTGTTTTTACCTTGTTGTACAGCTTTTGGCAGCTTTACCGATCGTCTCAGCATCTACCATTCTCAGGACACTTCAATCGCCAGCCTAAGATTAATATTTCTCATAAGCTATAAAATAAGTTATTCTGCTGCGGGCCAGTCAGGTCATATTTTAGCGGTCACGGATAATCATCACTTCAACATCATGAATCCTAAATGTTTAAAGTTGCAGGAATAGGGCGGAGTGGTAGCGACGTGAGTTAGATTCATATTTTCATTACCAAGTCTGAAAAATCAATCCTTGTGCCATTTTCTATCGAAAGTTAGCGGCCATTTTGCAATATTATGATCTATCCCGCGCAAGAAGTGTCATATCACCGCCATTTTTTGAGGTTGCACGGCAGAGACGATTTCTACCTAGGCCTCGTCTGCCTTGTATTTTTCCCTACTTATACAGAGTTATTTGTAAAGCATTAATAACCTCGCAGGACTATATTCTTGCCTTGATTATGAGTCGAACATGTTCAAACTATCATGACCTAATATGTCAATAGTTAGGAGATATGCGACATCAAAGTTTGCATTTTTTTCAATATTTCTGACTTATTTTTTGTGAAACGTTAGACTATCATTGCAGTAACTTATATCGATTACGAAAAATTCATTCGTTTCAATACAAGTCAAATAAAATGATAAAATCCCTGAAAAATTTCTACTTGGAATGTTTTCCAATTGGAATTCGAAGTTCTTTATTATTTTATTTGACTTGTTTTAAAGGGAATGAATTTTTCATATTAAATATAAGTTACTGTAATGATAGTTCAACGTTTTACAAAAAAAAGTCAAAAATATTGAGAGAAAAAAATGCAAACTTTGATGTCGCATATCTCCATAACTATTGATATTAGGTCATGATAGCTTGAACATTTTCGACTCATAATCAAGGCAGGAATATAGTTCTGCGAGGTTATTAATGTTTTCCAAATGACCCTGTATATTCGATGTATTCCTTTCCTTTGTTTGTGTATTATAATTAAAGTGATATAATTATTAGCAACATTCAACTTTTGATGATGATTTTACTATATAATTCAAACATTTTTAATATATACATTAGATGAAAAAAACATGGGTTGTTATACATCCATACTGAAAGGTCTCCAAAACTCTGAATTAATGTTTGTCAGGTGAACACTTAACGGTAGACTTTCCGAAAGTTACGCCAACTTTATATTTTACATCGATTTATTCGAGCGTTTTACTTTTGAGGAATATTGCGGGACTCTTAGAAGGAAAGCTGTAGAATTCCCGCAGAGAATTATGTTATAAAATTATATTATAAATATTATTATAAAACCTCGAGCGAATTACAAAGAGGAATTATTTGATTCCGTGAAGTTACAATCGTGTTCTGCTCCTCAAATACTAGTCGACTGTATCCTGAGTCACCTAGAAGCTCTATAGCACTGTCATAAAACAGTGCATTTATTTATAATATAATTATTAATTAAATAAACTTAGTTTTCACCACTTTTTTATATTGAAAATATCAACATGTTTCAAAGCCTGTGATGATCCAGCTAGATAGTGGGTCTTCCTAACGTATTAAAGATGAATTCTGTATTAATAATTTATTTAAAAGGCCGTTGCTTAATCGCCGCGAGTTGAAATTTAATTTTAACTACTCTATTCAATTAATTTGCCAACTCCTGGCCGCGGCTAACAATGTGATGAATCCTATGGGGTGACCCGTCAAAAAATACGTCGTGGAAAATAATATTAAATAATATAAATTTCATTGCAATGAATAAAGTCATTTGCTGTATGATGTTAGCGAAAATAGTTGTATGGCGCGGGTGGCAACGGCTGAGGTCGACAGATACGCTGTAACTATAAAAGGATCGCGGATTAAAATATTATACCTTCTTGAAATATTATAAATAATGTATTCTATACAATATTCATGCTCTGCCAGTGCTAACTATACATTTACTGAAAATAATTATTAACTGAAAATTGCGCTTTTGAATGCTTTAACTAAAAATATTAACTAAAAATATTTCTAACATCTTGGGTTCGCATACTATATTGATAATACCTAATGCCCTTTGCATTTACTAAGTATATTACCTAAATAGCCACAGCTTTACCATCCTGTCCGTCAGGGACGAAACATAAAACACAGTTATATTCCTAAAAGTGCTACCTCTTACGCGACAAAAATACCTATTGCAGTCGGGCTATGAATATGAACTATTTCCGCCTCATAATGGCGCCTGGAACCAATACTAAAAACCTCACTAGAAATAATAAATGCAACTAAATCTCGATAAATACAATATATACTATTCGTAATACGTCGTTGAATTGGCACATGAATCGTCTAATGGATGAAGGACCCCGTTGTGTATCGTAATAACTTCAAATTCTTTTATAGGAGCAGTGTGGAAACAATTGCATAATATTACGTAATAAAAACATCTAACGAACCTAATAATCTATACATTTATGTTACAATAAAATACGTTCACCAGAAGAATTCGTGTATTAGAAATAAAACATTTTCGATTTGAGACAAACCAGTAAAATCGTTCGAACGGCGCAAAGGGAAAAATTCACACATATTAAATAACACTGAAATTAATAATTATAAACACTTTGTATTAGCAAATTCTTACCTTGAATGGTTTCGTCTTAGACGTGCATGAACCTGTTCATATTAATTCCTGGGGAAAATAATACATATATTTGCTATCTACGAAATAAGACATTTTTGAAACGAAACTTCTTTATAAATAAGTAGATAAGGTCTCGGGGATGGTTTGTTCGAAAGGATTCTACAACAGCCCGTGAGTTTATATGAAATAATAGTTTCTTTGAATGCTAATTTTGGTTTTTTAAACCCTCAGCATCTCTGCTGAGAGGGGTTGAGGCTCCGCGCCCGCCTAAACCCGGTGGCCGACTTCCTAAGTGACTAAACGGCCCCCCTTGTTCCTCCGGAACTTACTGCATCCCGAGACTCTATCTCTTCTTTACGAGATGTGATCCCGTGACGCCCTTCTTTTAGGCTTATAATTGAGAAGGCCGTACTCTTTTGGTACGAGTTTCTGATGATGTGTGTTGTCTTGAGGCGCCTTTCTTTTAGGCCGGTGTTTGAAGAATCATGTACTCTTTTGGTACGAATTGATGACGACATTAGCCTCCTTTGCGGGCATAGTCAGCGATGTTACAAATTATTGTGCAATCTCATTATGCCTTTTCAGAGCGGCGTCCCACGATTCTGCATCTTGCAACATTTACTTTGGACAAATGTTAGAGTGTTAGTAACATATTTATAATATCCTAGCTATTCCATATGAGTGAATGATTTTTATATTTATTCTGGCCCTGTCTTTCTTACAGAGGACGAAATAGAAGTTAACGTTTTCTATCAAGGTTTTACAGCATTCAAGCATGGAAATCCTTCCAAAGACATAGGGAACCTTTTTGTTGGTTTAAGTAGTTTGCGCCAGATGAGGTTAGGTGGTCGGTTTATTGACGACCCCGAGCAACAAGGAGGACCCCGCCTTTAAGGGGCCCTGCAGGGGCTTGTGCGGGTTCCACGCCCAAGTGCCGGCAATCATCCACCCCTCAGCCAGCTAGGCTAACACAAACCAGATATCCCCAATCTTTAGTTAGATCTCCCCATTCTGTCCTTTACTCGTCATTCTGAAGCCCTTATTAAGCTGAATATACCGAGGTACTCAAATCATAAAGAGTTAGTTGAAGACCGGATTGCGCAATACTTATGCAATACAGTAATTATTATAATGCTACTAAGTAATTCATATAGAAATCCGTGTATTCAAATTTTAGCATAAACGGTATGAAATTCGCTTTGCATAAAAATACATCCGTTTGGAACGGAATTCTCGTACGATTTGGATTGATATCTGGTTATGCAATACATAACGCGTCGACAATTATTATGAATCTATTAAGCACTGCTTATAGAGCTCCGTAAAATCAATTGTTAATACAAATGGTATGAAAATCCCCATGCATCAAAATATATTCGTTTGGGAGATATTCCCGTACGAATTGAGCCAAGATCACACAAGAAATCGTGATATTAATTATACATTATTGCTCCGATTTTAAATCTTCCCAAAATAAATACATTTCAATAGTGAAAATAATTAATCGATAGATAATATAAATGTGTTCCTTAGCTGTTACACAGTGGCGGTATGATCCTCTCTGGTACTGATGAATGGTAGATTCCTCCATACGTCCGGGCAGCAACTCCGTCCGCAAATGCTGTTCTGGAACTCAGGGCTCCGTCGGTAGTCTGTCGGGCAGCGCTCCCGCTAGCAAGTCTGGTCTCGAACTGAAGGGGGCCGAGTATATCGTGTTCGCTCCTTTTATACTCTCGATTGCACCATATCTTCGAAATCCACGCTAGTGCAGTGACTCATCCTATGCGCGATGACCTCACCGCCGGCGCTCGCCATTGGCCGGATTCAGTCACCAGGACGGTCGCCTCCGGCTCAACCCGTCGAAAGGTAACGCGTGCCTGTGATTGGTCCGTTTCGTTAAAATAAGAGTAAAGCACTCGCTACACGCGAGACTTGCTGTTCCGTTTCATAAATAATAAAGGCTCGTTCGCACCTACTCACAAGGTCGAGTCTATTAGGATTGGCAAACAATATTAATTTAACACAGAATTATATCTATGGTATAATAAAGATCTAAGAAATATTACTTGTATAGCTTAATATTCAATATTTCGTTAGCCTCCTGTAATACATAGAATCTTAAGAAGAAATATATCAGGCTTTTACTTTTAAACGATTCCAAACAGAAGAAATATATTTTTGATGTCCATACTTGACTTTTTTGAATATTATTATTTTAAGATTTTCTAAATTTATTAAATCTATCTCTATGTCGACCATCACAAGCCTATGGCCCCTTCGTCAGGATACAAATGTATACTAACAAAGATTAAATTCAAAAGTCGAAGTACAGACAATCAAACTATTTAAAAAGTTGTATATGGAAAATGAATAGTAATAAAGTACCTACTTAACATGAAAATAAATTTAAAAGATATTTATGTGTAAAAAGGGCCTAGTTATTTATAATATTCAATTTACTGTTAACACTTTTTCTTATTTCCAAAATGTAAGATATTTTCAACATAAAAAAAGTGGTAAAACTAAGTTTATTACTTCCTTTCTTTTAACTCGTGGCGTCTGCTTGCTTGACGAAAAAACTTTGGATCGATTTTTAATCCTTTTCCCATGATCCAATCGAGCTGAAACTTTTCTATCAAATTTTCGTTAAAAGATCTATCAAATTTTCGTTAAAAAAATTAATAAATTTTTGGATTTTTCAAATTTTTAATGGTTTTTTCATACAACTTACTAAGTTGTATGAAAATATTTCAACGCGTCTAGTAGACACGGAACCTGATTATGGTATAATTTTGGATTTTTGGAAATGTTTTATTACTCCCTTTCGTAGCGTCGCTTGACCGAAGCCCAACGCGTAGGTTAAGCGCCAAACCAGTTTCCACTAGTACATGAGAAAGGGAGTATAATAAAAACTTGTTTTTTACGGGTTACTTTTTTTATTAATTATATTAATAATGGCATCACAAAATTATTTGGTTATTTTTAAAGACGAAAACATTTATTTATAAGTTTGCACATTAATAAAAATATACGTTAATGTACATGTTTGCTTAAGAACTCGTTGTCTGAACTTATACTAGTATTTGGTTCGTAAGAACTATAAACACAAGTAATTGGTGTGTTCTCATGAGAATTTCAATCATGGTTTGCCTGAACTCGTAATATCTTCGTAACACCAGATATATCTGGACTGCCTTTAAGGCCTACCTTTTAGTGTTAATTTGATGATACTATTAGGTCCATACATATGAAATTGGCGTTTAGTATGGGAGGAACATAAAGCCGATTTTTTTTAATTATAATATATTTATTTAATCAAAGTATGTACCATTGCTATCTATGTACTTTTGCCATCTCATAGGTAGTTCATCGATCCCTTTACTAAAAAACCATTCGGACGGGAATCAATAAAATCTTTGAAGGCGGTTTGGACTGCCCCATCGGAGTTGAATTTTTTCCTTTGCAAGAAATTATCCAAATTTCGAAAAAAATGGTAATCTGTTGGGGCAAGGTCCGGAGAGTACGGTGTCTTAGACATTCCAATTGAAGCTCCTCTAATTTGGTAGCCGTCTGTTGTGCAGTGTGTGGTCTAGCGTTATCATGAAGCAGCAGTGGCCTAGAGCGATTAACCAGCCTCGGTTGTTTAGCAGCTAGCTTTTCCATAATGGTTTGCAGTTGCTGACAATAGACATCTGCCGTAATCGTCTGGCCAGATTTAAGAAAGCTGTAGTGAACAACACCAGCACTAGTCTACCAAACGCTCACAAGTAACATTTTTGGAGTCAATTTTCACTTGGGGCATGGTTTGGCTGATTCAGCGGTTCAGGGTTCAGCCATTGCGATGAGCACTTCCGATTATCGTACAGGATCCACTTTTCATCACAGGTAATGATTCGATTTAAAATCCCTTCATTATTGTGCCGGTTGAGTAATGCAACGCAGCAGTCAACGCGCGTTTGTTGATTTGCTTCACTCAATTCGTGAGGTACCCACCTTTCAAGCTTTTTCACCTTACCAATTCGCTTCAAGTGGATTAAA
>JADDOH010009619.1:0-12693 GCA_016648135.1 Agrypnia vestita | reverse complement strand
TGGGGTATTATGCCGTGTTGTACGACCTTTCGGGCCGACGTTTCGGGTACCATTGCAGGGTCCATCATCAGGGCTGATGTGTTGTCTTGAATGTTGGTGTTGTGGTAAAGTATCGGCTTGCAATACCGTGCCGAAGTCATGATGTGTTGTATTGTGTTGTATGTATGATTCATCTGTTGTCTGATCACTATCTCTGCGGAGTCTGCGACGAGAACGACTTTGAAGCGCCGGATACCAAGATGTTTTTAATTTGAGACCATCATCTCTATTAATGTTTATCGGATGCTTGTAGATTTCTAGTGCTTCCTTGATAAGACGCGCATGGTGACTCTTAGGCTTTCCAAGGATTTTCGGTTCGAATGCAAAATGATGGCCGGTATCCAGAAAATGCTCAGCCAGTGCTGATTTTTCTGGATGACCGAGTTTACATGCCCGTTTGTGCTCGTTGACCCTTTTGGAAATGGTACGTGCCGTTTGTCCCACATATACTTTATCGCAGTCTTGACAATCGAGTCTATATACACCGTCTGTTTCTAAGCGATCTCGATTTTTGAGCAGGATGATGGTGGGAATTCGCATGTAGAATGCGAATGCTACATGCGAATTCCCACCATCATCCTGCTCAAAAAAGAGGTCTCATCAACACTTTGGCCACGAGGGCCAAAAGGATATGCCAAGAAGAATATCTACAGGAAGAAATGATAACACTCAGCGACGCACTGGAAAGCAATGGTTACCAGAAGCGGCAGATACAACGCGTCATAATAAGGTCTGTTCGCCCTGAAAAACATACAGAACCTGAGTGCAAAGGCATCGCCTTTCTGCCTTTTGTCCAAAGCGTTACAGACAGGATTGCCAGAGCTCTCAAGAAAAGAGACATTAAGACAGTTTTTGGTACCTACTCCAAAATCAAAGATATGTTGAGATCAGCGAAGGATCGAGATCGCTTAGAAACAGACGGTGTATATAGACTCGATTGTCAAGACTGCGATAAAGTATATGTGGGACAAACGGCACGTACCATTTCCAAAAGGGTCAACGAGCACAAACGGGCATGTAAACTCGGTCATCCAGAAAAATCAGCACTGGCTGAGCATTTTCTGGATACCGGCCATCATTTTGCATTCGAACAGAAAATCCTTGGAAAGCCTAAGAGTCACCATGCGCGTCTTATCAAGGAAGCACTAGAAATCTACAAGCATCCGATAAACATTAATAGAGATGATGGTCTCAAATTAAAAACATCTTGGTATCCGGCGCTTCAAAGTCGTTCTCGTCGCAGACTCCGCAGAGATAGTGATCAGACAACAGATGAATCATACATACAACACGATACAACATATCATGACTTCGGCACGGTATTGCAAGCCGATACTTAACCACAACACCAATATTCAAGACAACACATCAGCCCTGATGATGGACCCTGCAATGGGATCCGAAACGTCGGCCCGAAAGGTCGTAACAACACGGCATAATACCCCAGTAAACACAAACTTGAAGATTCTGAGTGGCCGTGAAAACCTAAGAACATTCTTATTAAAATAATTAGTTAGATTTATTTTATAACATTAAACAAGCAGTTCTTCAATGTTTCAGCGAAAGTATATTTTCCAGTATTTGGATTGTAACATATACAGGATGTCCCGTATCTCGACGTCAAGCTGAAAGCGGGTGATAGGCCAAGCCATAATATTAGCCAAGTTATCAGAAAATATTTAAAAAAAATTAAAAAACAGTCAGTTAAAACTGGGCAAATGATTGATTTTGAATACTTGGTTTGGTCAAAAAGTGATATTTTCTTCCAAGCTGGAGCAGTTGGCTTTGAATTTTGGACGAAAGTTTACAGAAGCATTATTCAGGATTACATAATAATAAAAAAAATGAAGAAAAATAAAGATTTGTAGTAACAGGAGTGAAAAGACGTCACAGGGTGTAGATTTTGATTTTTTTTTAAATGTTTATAATTTTTAAAACACACGGCTTAGATTTTTTAAAATATTTTTCTGATAATAATTATGACTTGGCCTATGACTTGGTCGAGATGCGGGATACCTGTATAATGTATATATTCTATAACCTCAAATTTGATCCGTCAAAAAAAATTCACATTTTGATCAGTATTCTATAACACTGAAAATTTTAAGGTACTGATACACATGCTTATTTTTTAGCATGCTCATTAGCATACTAAAAACTAGCATGCTATAAAAACTCTACACGCTTGCTCGTGTGATGAATCACCTGTTTCTATAGATTTTTTTTTTATTATTTTTATTTTGAACTCTAAGATGATTTAAATGCTACGCGGGAAAAAATTGAGCATTGATAAAGCCGTGTTTTGTACAAATGGTTGACGATCGATGCGGTCCGAGCGGTCCACATGTGATCCCCATAAAAATATGCTGAACACGGATTTCAGAGATTTGGGTCGCGGTTATTGCGTTTTGAGCCGTTAAAAAACCGATTAACGTCTACTCTAAGGTGACGATGATATTGACAGTTCCACGAGGTTTCAGAATTATGGGCTTTTTTGCTGGATTTTTGAGACCGCTTAAATGTCATTAATCGTGGTCTCGAGTGGATTCCCGTGCAACAGAGATGCAGAATATGAGCAAAAGTAAGGAAGGCGGGTCCAAATTGGGGGATCGCGAGAGGAAAACGCCCCATAAATAATTTATAGGAATTGGCCGTGAAGCACGGATTAAACGTATACGATGTACCAGAGGGGTGACCTTAACTGAGCGGATAATGATTTATTTTCGTTTCGCGGGAGTCGGATAACGTAGGCAGATAGGAAAGTTAACTATAATTCCATTATATTTGTCTGTAGACTAACGCTCTGTCGAGAAGCGAATAATGATTCATTTCGTTTCGCGGGAGTCGGATAACGTGGGCGGATAGGAAAGTTAACTATAATTCCATTATATTTATCTGTAGACTAACGCTCTGTCGAGAAGCGAATAATGATTCATTTTCGTTTCGCGGGAGTCGAATAACGTAGGCGGATAGAAAAGTTAACTATAATTATATTATATTTATCTGTAGACTAACGCTCTTCAGGCTTTTACAACAGATAGGTAATTGCGCAATGACGGTATATATATAGTTAGGAAAGAGATAACGATAACGTGTAAGCATATTAATGGCACGACAAGAAAATAATATACTCGAATATAGATACAATATATTAACTATGTAATCACTACAAACCTGTCCGACGTTAGCGTAGTTTCAACAGGACGGGTAACGTGTATACGATTGGCTATTCTAGCTCAGATTTCGCCGGGTTTGGTAGTAATAACCCACAAAACATAATTGAACAAGTGTATCCAGATAAGAATATTGTTAATAAAATAATATGAATTTGCGGCCCATATACACATGAAATAAAAGGATAAAGCGTATGGGGGATCTTATAGATGGATGGATAAATGAAACAAATATAATTGGGAGTATGTAATATAACGCGAAGAAGCAAGTATATAAATACCAAAAACATAGGAGAACATAGTGTGATAGAAATTCAAAGACGGGAGGAACAATAATATGAAGTGGAACGGATATAGCAAGAGCATGTAATAATGATATACGTACAAATACAGACAACTACTTGAGACCGATTCGACAGATACTAGCAATCTTTCAACACACCTCTAAGAACATGGTGAGTAGTATATAGTTATCAGCGGAGGCGTCCAGTACCTTGGCAATAAATAAGCACTGAATTAATCCGACGCCTTGCCTGCTGCACTGGAGGTTTATTTACTTATTTATTTTATTTATTTTCATTTATTGGTTTTCTTACAGCCATATAATTAATCAATCTTTGAAGAAAAAACAATAATTGATGTACAGAGTTTTGGGCCAATTACGCGAAAACACATACATACAATCGATAAAAGAATAAGAAAAACATGTCCAATAGTGGGTTTGTGTGAGTGTGTATTTGTGTGTTTATTTATTTATTTATTTATTTTGTTTTGGGAAAAATTAAAAGCAAAACGATCTTGAAAATTTTCCACTGAATTTAAAAATTTACTTTAACTTACATTAATAGTTTATTGTATTATAGCGAATAGTACTCTTCCAGTATTATATTGTTCGAGAATATTCACTGTCTATGTAACATAGTTATTTTGTGGATCAATCTTACTGCCAATAAAAATAATAATAAATGCTTACAAATTATGTTTAAATTCCGCAACGGAAGGACCTAATACGTCCCTGTGCGCGGGGTGCCGCGGGCATAAGACAGGATTCATTGGGTGATCCACGAGAAAAGATCGCCCAAAATTAATTTAAAATTAGGTATAGTACCTTTGAACGATTGTTATATCGAGGTATGCAGTGTGTACATGGTGAGTGTAGGGAAATTGATACAATGATATAGCGGCCAAGAATCGTTAAATTTCCGATAAAGACGAGTGAAAATACGAGGGAACGGGACATGATAATGGTAGATAATGAAGAAACATCTATATATTAATTACTCCAACCAATGTCGTTTCTGCATTTGGATAATTTCTGTTGCCAGTTTAAAAAAAAACATTTTAGAGTACATTAAAAAGATTGAAAAATATAGGAATACGAACAAACTGATATCAAAAAACATCCAAATCCAAATTATCGAAAATTAAAATATCGCAATTTATAGATTTTTTTAAATATTTTCGTGGAATCCGTGTATTTAAAACAGCCAACGTAATTGCAGTCAACGAATTTTTGTGCTGGTCATACCACAGAATGACGCTTTATGACATTGACAGTAAGTATACGTTTACGCTTTTCTTTTTATTGTTTTTGCATTAATCTTGCTTCAATAAACGTTCAAAACATTTATTTATTAAACATTTATTACGCTTTATATTTTATTTAAACTGCAAAGTGAACTTAACCTTAGATTAACGTCATAACGTCTCTCATATAACCTCAAAAGACTCACAGCGCGTGGCGCGAATGTCATTTTACGTGTCATTTTCTCCGTATTTATACATAAATATTATTATTTTTCAGAATTCCGATGGAATACTCAACATCACAAAGCGGCAATTTGATAATGCGATTCGAGTTCACAATATGAAAGAAGAAATGCCAGACGTAGACTGTCAAACATAACAGAAGAGGAATGTGAAAGAAGGAATGCTGACCAGCGGGAACGTAAAAATGCTAGGCAAAGAGTGTATGCTGAAGGAAGAAATGCGAAATCTTATTTTAAATGTGCAGTACAACTGTGCTAATGCATTTGCATCTTTCGGAGTGCAAATAAGTGACATACCAGGTGTAGGCCCGTATTGTTTAAAAATTTCAGGTGAAGTATATCATAGAACGTCTAGAAGTTTGCAGAGTGATGGAGAGGTGCCGGCATATGCGCAACTATATGTTTACGATGCGGATGAAGCAGTCAGGGTACGTATGAGCCATCCGTCTAACCTTAGATGTCAACAAAATATAATGGAAACTATTGATAATGTCATCCGTCGTGTAAGTCCATATGCTCTCCAATACAAAAGGTTGAAAGAAGCGGTTGAGGAAGAAGAATCTATAGTTGCAGAGCACGGGGGCCAGATGCGGAATATTCAACTACTCTTTACGCGTTCTTCGTTAGATGACCAAAGAAGGTATAATGCTCCATCTAATAATAATGAAGTCGCCATTGTGTATGTAGCAGATTACGAAGGTAGGTTACCGCCAAACGTAGATTTTGCTGTTCACCCTAAGAATGTAGGAGGTCTCCAGCGTATTAATATGTTATCAAAACATTTAGATCCGATGGTTTTTCCATTGTTATTTCCATCAGGTGAATTTGGTTGGACTCTACAGCCTTAAATAATACAACATTAACTGCATGGTTTAAACTTAACCAACAAGATAATGAGGCATGTAATATTAAGTATCAGGATTTAACTAATTTCTATGTTTTTTCTAGCAATAAGCAGTGGAAGAAGAGGCAATGTGGCGGGGACAAGATTATTGGTCGCATGTCCCCCGTTTCTCCTAGAAATATAGAATTATACCATTTAAGACTTATTCTTTTACAAGTGACTGGGGCTACGTCCTTTGAATCTTTGCGGACTATTAATGGTTGTCTTACTTCCTACATTTCGTGATGCAGTACGAGAATTAGGACTCATCGATGATATTGGAGAATGGCAGTGTTGCATGGCTGAAGCTTCAACGTATATGATGCCCAAAGCTCTTCGTGACCTATTTGTCTTATTAATGATTCATTGCCTCCCACCAGATCCGTTGCAGCTGTGGAACGATTTCAAAGATTTGATGTCAGAAGACTTTAGTCGTCAAGGTGCTACTGCAGAAATTGCACAAAATTGTTCCCTTTTGTATATTCAAAAGGCATTAATAAATGAAAATTCTTCATGCACATCACAGGGTTTGCCGGGACCAGATTACAGCAATACTTATAATGAAGTGGTTGATATTAATTTAGCATTAGAAAGTTCTTTAGGGTCAGAGATGGCTGGAAAACTCAATCGAGAACATTGTGCTTTCGACAGTATATTAAGTAAAAAATTTCAGATGTATCTGAAACAAAAAAATGTTTCTTTATTGACGGTCCTGGTGGCACAGGTAAAACGTTCCTTTATAAGACTATTATACATACTTGAAGAGGAAGATCTAAGAAAGTTTTATCTGTTGCTTGGACAGGAATATCAGCAATTTTATTACCGGGTGGACGTACATGTCACATGGCTTTTAATTTACTTCTTGATTTATAGAATAACACAACATGCAGAGTGACATCCAAGAACCGTGCAATTATAAGTGCAGCTGATGTATCATCTGGGATGAAGCGCCGATGGCGCCAGTTATAGCTTTAGATATAATTGAACGTACTCTGCGCGATATAATGGGTAATAATGATATTTTTGGCAATAAAGTAATCATTTTGGGCGGCGACTAGACAAATTCTACCAGTTTCTCGAAGGGCTTCTCGCGGTCAGTTAGTAGCGACATCTATTAAAAACAGCCAACATTGGAAAAATTTTACTATTTTCAATTTGAAAACTAATGTCCCCGCTTTAGAAGGTGAAAATTCATTTACACAGTGGCTTTTAGATTTAGGCGATGGAAAGCTGCCTCCTGTGGAAGGAAAGTATGCGTCATCAGTGCTTATTCCAAATGAAAGTGTAAGTCAAAATGTTGTTCAAAGCATATATAATGAAGTACATTCTATAGCGGATGTTCCCCTAATGAGTAAACGAGCGATACTGTGTCCAAAGAATGAACATGCTCGATTGGTTAACGAAGATGTACTCGGGCGTTTAGAAGGTCCAATCTTTACATTTTATTATGTGGATAGTATTAAAGATGATGGTCGTGAAATGGACTACAAAATGATATATTTTTAAAATACATTCATTTATCAATAATCATTAAACTAAAATGCTATGTAATTTATTAATAAATAAGACGCTGTAATTTTATCGATAAAAATAAATACAAAGAAGAATTTGACAGCTGTTTCATTTTTTGTATGTCACTGACAGCTACCATAGACAGTAAAACCTGATTTTTTCACTGAAATTTTGTCTGTCACTGACAGCTACCATAGACACTAAAACCTGATTTTTTTCTCCTCAATGTTGATGAATTCATTATTTTTAAACCAGCCAAACTTAAAAACTCAGAGTTGACAGCATCACAATATTATACAGTAACTGTCAAGAAACAAAAAAAGAAATATTGCTTACTTCAAAATACGGCCAATTATCAAATTGTATTAACTTTGTAACAGTAAGGAAATCAATTGTGTTTGTTGCAGAGCAAACACAATTGGCCGCGGGACGACCGTCATTGGCCGCGAAGCGGCCACAATAGCAAAAATGGAAATTTTCCAGATACAATTGGCCGCGAAGCGGCTGACGTAGGCATAGGTAAACAATTGTGTTTGCTGCACAGCAAACACAATTGGCCGCGCAGCGGCCATGGCTGGCCGCGGAGCGGCCGTCATTGGCCGCGAAGCGGCCACAATAGCCGCCCGCAGGGCCTAGCAGTAAGCAATCGGCGAAGCCGATTGCTTTCCTGCTAGTCAACTATGATTAGGGGAGTACCCGATAGATTGTGGTTACGGTTGATCAAACGACAATATGGACTGAACTTAGAAATTAAATATTAAAAATTAATTATCGCGCTTGCGAAGCGAATTTAAATCGTCCGAAGCCACCGAGTCCGCCCCAAAACAGAGACAGGGACCGCAACAGAAGGTGGAGTCAACTGACAGGTCCAAGAGAGGATGTGTTTTTTTTTTGCCAAACTGAATCTAAGGAACAAAGATTTTGGTATCAAGGAAAGTAGGATATTGAAAATCCTGGAAACACACGACTTAGGACCTTTAGATGCTGGGAGGGGTATTAGAGGTAACGCGGAGGCCGAATTGAGGCAGTTGGGTGAACGTCTACGGAGGTGCGAAATCCGCGTCGGTTGTTTTTTTTGAGTGATAGTTACCGTCGACTTAGAGTGTCCCAGTGTTTGAAAATTATAGTTTAGCTTCAAGTGAAAGTGGTGCACGGGTAATTATACTCTTCGACATTGTTGATTGCTCACGATAAAAGAAAAGGGGGGTACGGGTTTGATTTTATTTTATAAAGGGTAATTAATTTGGCATATTAGAACTTCGGAAATTACTGCGCTTTATTAAGTTGATTAGTCCGGCATATATAGAACTGATATTTGCAGATCTCCGGAAACTAGCTGTGCGTTATAAAGATACCTATTTTATGCTACACACGCGGGAAGTTGTTAAAAGATAAAAGGGTTGTTACTAACAGAATCGATTTTAAATAAGTCTTATAAAAATACCTATCTTTTGCTAAATACGCGAGGTCTCATTTTAATTTTTACATTTGTAAGGCATATAATATTTCGTTATATGAAATGTTTCGATTAGACCGGATTTATTTTAGTTATTGAAAGAATATTTAGTTTATTTTAATAATTTTTTTTGTTTATGTTTAATAGTAAGAGTCCGTTAAAATTATAGCGAATAAATTCTGGGATTAAAAATACGTCTAGGGAAAAATATATAGCTGATCTCGCGGGGTATCATGTTCAGCCCATAATAATCTAGATTTTCATTTCGTTTAAAATTATATAGAGTAATTCCGTGAGAATCGGGGTTTATTTACAATTTCACAGATGTATAAATTCCATTATTCTAGAAAATTATATAAAATAATCTCGTGAGAATCGGGGTTTATTTACAATTTCACAGATGTATAAATTCCATTATTCTAGAAAATTATATAAAATAATTTCGTGAGAATCGGGGCTTATTTACAATTTTACAGATGTATAAGATTTCATTATTCTAAAAAATTATATAAAATAATCTCGTGAGGGTCGGGGTTTATTTACGGTTTTACAGATGTACAAGTTTCACTATTTTATAAAGTATATAAAATTGCTTTCGTTCGGCCCGGGTTATCTTATATTATATAGAAAAACATAGATCTCGCGCTATCAAAACATATAAAAACGTTTCGGCCGGGGTTATTTTGCGCGTTGGGGAAAGTATATAAGATAAAAATAAGTTTAATTTGGTTCGGGTTATTTTATATTTTATGAAAGATATTTGCCTCGTGGGCTTAAACTATGAAAAAAAATGTTTCAATTAGTTCTGGTTATACTTTAGGAGTGATGTTAACTTCGCGGTTGTGAACCTATATAAAATCACGTTAGTATAATTCGGGTTACTTTGTATTGTACGAAAACATAAATCTCGCGTATAAAAACGCGTATAAAAAAAAAACGTATATCATGTATTCAAACATATAAAAACTTCTAGTACATTGTTTCGATAGACCGGGGTTGTGTTGTAAAGATGTTGTAGGGCCTCGTTATATTGAAAATATATAAAAACCGCCTGGGGCCGGGTCTTCTTATTTATAAACTTTATAAGATTTCGTTACATTTAGTTATATAAAATGCTTTCGTTCGAGAATTCGCGTTTCATTTTAAGCATATATAAATATAGGGTCCCGTTTTTAAACAATGTTAGTGTTTCGTTTAGAATTCGCGCCTTCATTTAATAAATATGAAACATGTAGATTTCAATTAGAACTATTTTAAAATGTTCGTTTAGAAATTCGCGTCTTGTATTATAAATGTGAAACTTATAATATTCGTTTTGAGCTAAAACGTTATGAACATAGAAACACTACAGTTTTGACCGCTATTTTGTTTACTATGCCTAGGACATTCTTGCGGTGTATTAGACTTGATGGTAAAATTTAAACTCTTACTCTGTTTAAAATATACGTAGTGTCTCCGCCTAGATTGGCTTCACGATATACTTTATGAAATTTGTAAGTTCCGCTGTCCTAAAATTATATAAAATTACCTTCGTTTAGATCGGGTTATATCATATTCCTCGCGGAACGCGTAAACCTCGTTGTCCTGAAACTAAATAAGGATGTTTCACCTAGACCGGGTTCATTTTACATTTTAGGAAGAATATAAATCCCGCGTCTTTCACTATATAAAATGGTTTCGGTAAGATTGGGGTTGTTTATACTTGTAAAAATTACAGAATCCCGTTATTGTTAAACTATATTAAAATGATCCGGGGGGGTACTTGCCGGAGAGTAGATATCAAATATTCGAGATGATAATAAATTTATATTAAGAATAATATTAAGGACAAAACCCAAATCGGCGGACCCTAAAAGTAATATGTATTGACCTTATAAAGATGTAGACTAGTGGGGTTTTATTATAGAAACAATTAATTGTTTAACAACAACAAGTGGACAAGTGGTTGCTTCATGGGTTTGTTAAAACTTATAAATGCATGGAATCCTAGATTCAAAGCTTAATCCCGGTATTTCGGATAAATATAAGAATATGTAACATCGGAAAATAACGGGTAACGGTTTTATGAAAAATATCGGTGCGTATAATCATTAGAGTATGATCATTAGAATTAGAGTTTAGTTCGATGACCCGGTAAGTACGGATGCGTAAGACGGAAATAAGGACTATGTTACAGTATTATTAAGATATATGAATACTTACAATTGTCGAGCTAGAGTCTAATTCCGGTATCTCGAGGAATATAAATTTGAAGAAAAGAAAATAATGTCTAGTTTCGGTTTGATTAAAGTATATAGGTACACCGTGTAGTTGCAGAGGCTGGATACTAAGCCCCAGCTACGGAAACTTATAAACGCGTAATGGCAGGATCAAAGGTTAGGTCGCGAACTATAGTTAATTAGGGGCCTGTGAATCGTATGCGCGTGCAAGGCAAGTGTCCGCAATCCTTAGGTATAAAGTGAGGTACATGAAGTGAAACTACGATACACTGGACTGGATATAATCGGCGGCAGATGGGTAAGTCATGTCATCCTCGTTCCGTTTTGAGATTATAACGATATATAAAGGTGGCGCACGATTAAGAAGAATGGTCTCGGGTCCGACACCCCAGACAGAGACGGAAGAAGCGCCGACAGTGAAAGCTAACCCCTGTACCGTAAACTTTACATATGTTTTTTCCACAGGTGTTTGCATGTTGAATCCGTACTGACCATAATAGGGGCGAATTAATTTGCCAAATTAACCCTTCTCTGCATGTGTGTGAACTTCCAGGGATCGGGCGGCTCGTGTGCTCGACGCCGAACTTACTTATTTACTTCTATTTATTTATTTAATTGATTGAGTGATTGAATAATTAATTAATTAATTAGGTATTTATTTGTCTATTCATATATATATATTTATTTATTTGTTTTTTATTTATTTTTCATTCAGTCATTCATTCATTTATTTATTCATCTATTTATAAATTATTTATTTATCTATTTATTTATTTAATTGATTGATTGATTGATTGATTAGTTAATTAATTATATATTTATTTATTCATTTACTTGTCTGATTGACTGATTTATTAATTAATTAATAATATATTTATTTATTTATTCATTTGTTTAATTACTTATTAATTTATTAATTGATTAATTAATTAATTTATTTATTTATTTATTTATCAATTTATTTATTTATATATTTATTTATTTACGTACTCATACGTCTGTGCATCGTCGGGGGGGGGAGGGGGGGATAGTCAGATCAGCATCGCCACCGTCATCATCACCGAATGCCGTGTCCCAACTATATACCACGCGCCAAATTACATCACCGTCACTGAACGCCGTGTTCCGATTACACACTACTCGCTATGTTACGTCGTCGCCACCGATCGCCGCATTCCAGTTATATATCGTCAGGAGACGTTCCCATAGCATCATCATCATCATCATCATTAGCAGCGTCCCAGTTATATATAGTCAGGAAGCGTTTCGACAGTATCATCATCATCATCATCACTAGCAGTGTCCCAGTTATATATAGTCAGGAGGCGTTTCGATAGCATCATCATCATCACCATCATTAGCAGTGTCCCAGTTATATATCGTCAGGAAACGTTTCGATAGTATCATCAACATCATCATCGTTAGCAATGTCCCAATTATATATCGTCAGGAGGCGTTTCGGTAGTATCATCATCACCATTAGCGGTGGTTCAGCTATATACCGTCAGGAGGCGTTTCGATAGCATCATCAACATCATCATCATTAGCAGTGTCCCAGTTGTATATCGTCAGGAGACGTTTCAATAGTATCATCATCATCATCTTCATTAGCGGTGTTCCAGTCACATATCGTCAGGAGGAG